>JAXMNL010001452.1:0-19570 GCA_035128595.1 Eptatretus atami
AAGATGGGTCGGTTGAGGGGGGTTCGGAAAGGGTCGGTGAGGGGGGGTCGGAAGGGTCGGTGAGGGGGGGGGGTCGGAAAAGGGGTCGGTGAGGGGGGGTCGAAAAGGGGTCGGTGAGGGGGGGGGTCGGAGAAGGGTCGGTGGGGGGGGGTCGGAAAGGGGTCGGTGAGGGGGTGGGGTGCAGTGGCGGGTGGAAAGCGGATGGGGAGGTGGGAAAGGTGGATGGGGAGGTGGAAAGCGGATGGAGGTGGGAAAGCGGATGGGGAGGTGGAAAGCGGATGGGGAGGGGAAACGGTGGGAGGTGGGAAAGCGGATGGGGAGGTGGGAAGCGGATGGGAGGGTGGGAAAGCGGATGGGGAGGTGGGAAAGGGATGGGGAGGTGGGAAAGCAGATGGCGGAGGTGGGAAAAGCGGATGGGAGGTGGGAAAGCGGATGGGGAGGTGGGAAAGCGGATGGGAGGTGGGAAAGCAGATGAGGAGGTGGGAAAGTGGATGGGAGGTGAGAAGGTGGATGGGGGATGGGAAGGTGGATGGGGGGTGGATAGGGTTTGGGGTTGGGGAAATGAGGGAGGGGTGGTGGTAGGGTGGTGGGCCTGCTGACCAATATAACGCACGACTTTAATTTTAAGCTGACAGCCTGCTTGGGAGGATAAGGAAGAAGGCATCCATTCGCTCATCCCTATTGGCGACCTGAGCTCACAATTACAAGAACTTGTCCTCAATGCACTGCAAACCTCCACTCGGATGTGCATGACAGTATCAACTCGAACAGCACTTGGTAGAGCACATACCTCCAACAGGCTGGACAGTTTACATTTTGTATCTCATGGACCCATCAGATCCGCATCTTCACCATAATCTAATCAATTCGTCCTCGTCACACGCCCAACCTGTCCACCAAGTTTTGTCCAAATCCATCCATAACTTTTTGAGATATCATGCTCACAGGCAAACAAACAATGCAAAGTCAGCTCAGTGATAAATCTGCATGGCAAGGAAGTATAATGTGTGTTTTTATATTAATTTTAAGGACAATAGCAAATGGTAAAGAAACCAACACGATATCTGGGATTCTTTATAATTCAATCTTTTCGCTCATAGAAGAGCTAAGTAACAGAAGGCAAAAGGTTAACAGACTATCCTTACACAATTTCCCATTGAGTTTGGATTGGCGGCTCATCGGGAGTGGACATTCATGAACTCTGTGGCGAGACCTGACGTTTAACTGAAGTTTGTCAGGATTTTGGCCAAAAACCCCATCTGCTAGCATTAGCTGGTGGACATTAAAGATCCAATGGTGTCTTCTGACAAGAGAAAAAGGGTAACAGGGAGATTAAAATGCCCAAACATATCACAAATAACTTGTTGAGTGGGAGGAATGGAAGAAGGGAGTAGAAAATAATTAATTCAAAGATGGAAGGGGCAGCAAGATTAGAAGAAATCTAGGGTACAGGATAAAGCATGAGGTCATGAGGGATAGGGATGGCACTCTCGAAAGGCTGGAAGGAAGAGAACAGGCACAGGCAGTCGGTTCCACAGATGAGAGAACACAGGGATGAAGGGATGAAGGTGAGCATCCAGCATATTATTTCTACACTTAAAAAAACAACAAAAAAATATGGAGGGGTATGGCAATCAGCTCTGTCCGTCTGTCACGCAACTCCTAAACGGTTGTACAGAAATTCACCAAAATTGGTTGTTACAAACACCACAAGGCAAGGCGTGAAAGCAGTGTCATTTTTTTTGGCCCCGCCCACTCGGGCGTATCAAAACCCCACAAATGTAATTAAGGACATATTTTATAATATACTTTTTGTTTTGCATATGCAAACAACATTGAGGGGGGGGGGGCATTAAATATGTAACGTTTTTGGGAATTTTATCCCCAGTGCATGCCCCAGGGGATAACTTTTTGAGATATCCTGCTCATTTAGGGTCACAGGGATCAAAACAGAATTTTTTTTTCCCCCACTCAAAATTTGATATTGGGTCACTCCTGGTGGAACCTTTTGCCACCTTTCAACTTTGCTTTATGGTAGGAAACATTGGGATTTGCAATGGTGCGCCATCGACTTTTCTCTAGATTATAGTTGGGGAGGGAAATCGGGTGTGTGTTCCTGGAAGACCCCAAGCGAACAGAGGGTGGCTGCAGGTGAACAGGGTGAGGGAGGTTGGAGGGATGAAGAGGTGTTGGGATTTGTACCATTTTCTTAAAAGCTTTGTTTCTTCCCAACTCAATTCACTCACCTGCAGTTAATTAAAATATATTCCTGCTTGGACATAGTGTGCGATTATAGGAAGGTTTAACCTTGAGTGATTCAAGGGAGCATTGTGTAGCAGGATCTGGGAGGAAAACCTCTGATCTTGCTTATCGGTTGATATATATCGCCAGGACATAAGCCAGCTGGTAATGCAGCTGGCTCTTGGGAAGAAAGAAGGAATTGTTAAATTGAAATTTGCTGGAGAGAAATCACGTGTGATATATATATATATAATATATATGAGGGAGTGATTCAACCATTGAGTAGAGCACTCTCTGGGTTACCTCAATTGCAAAATTGGTGTTCCTGGTGTTTCCTGCTCTCCGTGGCGGCGCATGTATCGATATATATATATATATAAATATATATATATATATAATATATATATATATACTATATTAAACAATTTTCTCTCAAAGTACATCGACGTCTTCATGCCTTTAGTAAAGCGTGATCACGCCCGACAATTGGCGCAGCGAGCAGGGGCGAGACGAGGTGGAGGAGACGTGGGGATGGACCTTGTGACCAAAGAGAAAAGCCACGGTGACCAATTTGAATAAGGTAAGCCTTTGTGCTGGGGAGTTTAAATTATATATTCTCTTTCTCACCCCAGGTTTTGTCCATCCCTGCTTCTGCCCCTTGTCCTCCCCAAGAACCGGTAAGATAAGTGTGGAGAAAATTGTTTATTGTATATCAAGGGTCGCTATCTTAAGGTCCGGAAAGGGGAGTTTGAGGGCCGAGGGCATATGGCTGAGGCTGCCAGTCGGACCCAAGAAAACTCCAGGAAGGGTCCAGCAATAGTGATGGGAACAGATCAGGAAAACGAGAGGAGAAGAAAGAACCTCCTCGAGATACCCATGCTTACCATATGTTTAAATGACATGGGATGGTAGCGAGAACACAATGATTACCATGCTGGGTAAAATGGACAGTGGATGGCTCACCATGGCCAGAGGGGTGGTCGTTTGACCTCCCAGTAGTGCAGAATCTGCGGGAAGAGTTGCTAAGATGCCATGGACTATCCAGTAAGAAAAAACCAGTGAATTGGCTGGATTTGGGTTATGGCAAGAGGAAGCAATTAAAAGATCAAGCACAGCCAAGCAAGCAACCTTGGCAGGTAAGGTGCTGAAGCTTCAGGGTCAATAGTCCGGTCAGTTAGGGTCAAAATATTTACAGACTGGACAAAAGCACCAAACTTGGCGAGAAGGTAGATTAGAGTCCAGAGATCAATTTTTAAAAGGAGACAGCAACGATCGATTCTCTGTTCAGTACCAAACGGGCCGAAACTTGGCCCAGATCGATGGCGTGACGCCGGAGTATCGGTGTGGAGGAACGCGCGAATTTGACTGACCCGCCCTAATTATACGGTGCTCCGCGCGAGGAACTATGGAACATCAACAATGGCGGCAGTAAGTTGTGCTCTGAATTCATGTCATTCTTTCGCGTTAGAAAATCCATTTTCGGGGTAGAAAAGGGAGTGGTAGGTCGCGTTATGACACCAAATATGATTTTACTAGTCCATACATCCGAATGGTGTAGTAGAGGCGTGGTGTTCGGTTGTAGTTGTGCAAAACAATGCGATTTTTACAACAACCAGCCACCCGCCGGAAAAATGATTTTCAATGATAGCCTACATTACATGCAGATCTGTTGCCTCACCCACAGCAGAGTTATCCCTCCCCCCCCCCCCCCCCAAAATTGAAAATGTGACCTTGCAGTCTGACTACGCTGCCCTATTATTGGCTGCTTTATTGGAATGAAGGCATGGGTGGTTTTGAGGCCTGTACCAGTGTTGTATATTGCCAGCTCTCATACTGAGCAATAATACCTGTAGAAGTCTTGAGGGATATTCCTTCTTAAATTTCTAATATGATTATGGATAACAGATGTAACATCTCAATGATGTGATAAGTCAATGAAAATTATTGACTCTTGACAGCTGAGCTTAGTGGGCCCACCAACCAACAAACTAGCCATCATAGCAACTTATACAGACCACATCATCAGGCAGTCAGCATCTATCTTCATCATTATTTATATCTGATTCTGATGACTGATTGATTTCTGAGATTGTTTCTGGCCTATCAATCTTGTGGTCTTTTCATTCATATGAATGTCATTCAATTCTTTTGTATGGTTCCTTTTTTTGTCATTCTCATTAAACTGGCATATAAGGCATTGTTGCAATTGCAACTAGCTAAGTCTCTTTTTTGTTGAATCAATTGTTTTTGTTAACCGAGGGATAACTATTAAACTGTTTACTATCTGTTGAGTCCCCAAGAGCCATAAAAAGCTCGAAATGTCACAGTTTTAGTGTATTGAAAACGAAGACAATATTTACCATACAGTATATCTGGAGTGAAAAAAAAATAAGTATCTGGAACCAGACTAGCTAAGGACCAAAATTTAAAGGGTTCCTTTCTCAGAATGACATAATCCTTCCACAATATGGTTTCTTTACCTGCTGACCCTATTTCATTTTTTTCAATCTCCTACCAAGGGGCAAAGTTCACATAGATCACTATATCTTCAGGTTCTAGGTACGGGAAAATCTAAAATGCTTTTCAATATCTACGAGAAGCTGTTCCTCCCAAGTGTTTTGTGTATTTTAACAGCCGACCCTTTCGTTTCAGCAGAGGCCGGAGCATGCGGTGGCAGCTACCTTCGATTGGTCGCTTTGCCTGATTGCCAGACTACACACTGGAAGCCGTTAAATGCCCCTGGATGCTATATCTAACGTTCAGGAAACTAAGATACGTTCCGTACCAGCGTTTTCTCGAGAATGTTGAACGTTTCGTGAGATCGATGCGCTGCCTGTGCGATTAATATACTGCGACGCTGTCGACACGTTCGAGTGAACAGGCCGCCTGGCATAATAAATGCTACTCCTTTTAATATCAGACTGAGTGTACCTAAATCAAATCTGGCCCTCGAAAATGAATCTCGCCACCAGTGCAGCGACCTAAGACAGTCGTTTGACAAATCCCGTTTGTTTGTGAAAAATGGACCTAAACTTCACAAGTCAAACATTTGAACGATGGAGAGTGAGGCAATGCAAAATCTCTGTGGGTTTAATCCTTTGAGCAAATACCATTTAGAAGCTCACATCAATAGAAAGGCATAGATGTGAAAAGGGCGGAAAACAGAATACCGAGAAGAAATAAGAAGGTGAACGAATCGAGAGTGCTTCGTGAACTCCTGACGCATATCCGAGACATATTCATTGCCGTTAAGCATATCCACCGTGGTCAAGGTGACCTGAATGAAACAGTGTTCAGGTACACGTCGCTGTTTTCCACTGACCATTCGTCACGTACCGTGTTGTGGGATGTTTCCTGGCTCAGCATCCAGTTTTCGGTATTATCGCTCGTATCATTATTATACTAATTAATTAGTTTCTGATCCTGTTAATATGCTGTTCGGAATGTTTTTTATGTGCATTTCTCTTGCGTGCGCATCGAATTTAAAAGCTCCATGCGCAAAATTTCGGAATTTCCAAAAAACAGGTGTTATAATTTCAACGTTATTAGATTTGTTATAGTATAGTATTAAATACTGTCGATTGAAAAGCTAATGTTTACACCATCCTAGCTTAGTGTCTCATCAAATTATGGAGAGATTTTTGAGCAAAATCGACTTGTATTGTAAATTGGGTGTAATTGACCTTTCGACCTTGAAAATTGACTTCAAGTCAAGGTCAGACTGTCTCCTTTTCTGAAAATGTTTACTTTGGTGCCTTCTATCTACAGCCAAATGTGGTGCTTTTGTCCAGTCTGTCACTGTTTGGCCATTTTTTTACCCTAACTGACCGGACTACAATTAGAAGGTGGCAGTGACAAGCAAAGGATGCGGTATTCAGCGCCGGCACCTAGCCAGATAACAGGACATGGCTCATCATCTGTCCCGGTGTCGCAGCACCGGTACAGGGTATCTTAGCAGGGGTACTCCAAACACCGATACAGTACCATCGACACCCCACCCGCCGGATATCAACCGCTGGGACTACCTCAGTCAGTTGCATAGTATCAGCTGTGTTCAACCCGTCTCTGGCCCGTATAAGTCTATATATCCTTAAGATCCCAGATAAGCTTGTGACTACATGTGTGTCGGGGAAAGTAAAAATAAGTCGAGGACGTGCCCCCCGTCCCACTTACCCATGCGAGAAATTGTCCAGGTATGCCAGCAGTATCAGCAAGGCAAGGTAGAGAGGGAGATGCGCAAGACGCTTGTCGTGGTATATCAACCGTTAAAGAAACATGAACTGAGATCAATGCGTGACAGATATTTTGGAAATGTAAAAATGAACCGCGGACGATTCGTGAAAATAAAGCAAAAGGTTGCTCGTGATCACGCAGCTGAAAATAACGGAAAAAAAAAGGTGAGCGGGAGGCAAGAACACACCCTTCTGTGAATTTGCCTGCTGTCAGGCCGGTGCGAGATTGCCTGAAAAGGGGGAAAAGAAGCTTGAGGCAGCTAGTCTTGAAATAGTGGACAAACTGGTTTTTGGAAGAGAATTTTTTTTTTTGTAAGCTGAATGAATAAGAAATTAACGTTTGTTGGAGGAAAGGGTTGAAGCTAGAAAGAATTGGTTTGATTACAAGTGCCCAGTAATCATATGGTGAAAAACGAATTCTTTGAAGCATAACAAAGATATTATGGCATCGATGTGAATGGTTTTGTTGGTTGGGCAGTTTGACCATGACATATTTGAATGAGGAATGAGATTGATGTGAATGAGCTTAGAATGATTTAAACCACTCACGATGGTGAAAAGCATTTTCTGTGTGTGACGGCTTGGGCTGGGACATAATGCATGCGTAACTGAGCCGGGCGTGGAGACTGAATGGATGCTTGAGGGGAGGGTCGCCTGGTGCCGGGAAGCACTAAAGATGAGCAGAATTCACATCCGGGCGGCCGTGCGAGAGTGCCGTGTAGTTTGTGAAGTTGTTCATCTTGCCCCCACAGATTTGCAAGCATGGTATGTGACTGGAGGGTTGCACAGTGAGGGCATTTTGTAGAGGTGTTAAATTACATGTTAGAATGTGGAATGGTCTTGCTTGGGTCGCCATGCTGGTGCGAACCGGGCAGGTGATGATTGTGGAGCTCCTGTGTTTTGCTGTAAGGAGGTTTTGTTTCATGTCAGTGCATTCTGAACCTCCATGGTTTGTAGTAATTAGAGAGAGGTGTGCGGAAAATATGTATTTGCTTCGTTTGATAGCTGACACGGAAAGTGAATTTCAGGAACCGGTGTGCAATGGAGTGTGTCAAGATTTTGGCAGCAAGACATGCGTGTCTTGTGAGTTCTTGTGCAGGGCTTCGATGGGACATGAGTCATGAATCAAAAATTGGGTTTTGTTTTCGTGTTTGGGGCAAGCCTTGTTCAGGTGAGAGCACAGGTGGGCTGCATGAGCATTTGCATCAGTGGTGAAGTAATGGTGTGATGTGAAATTACAAATTTGCATACATAAATATAGATGGTACATCACTGCTCAATGCTGTTAAATTCGCAAACAGACGATGCATAACGTGCGTTTCAGCCCCTCGGATGGACGTTCATTGGATGGCCTGTCTGATAGCATTAGTTCATGAACATTTAAAGTCTCACGACATCCTTTGGAGAGAGTGGGCAATTATCGCAAGCATAATGCAGAGTGAGACATAGACCGGTATCCGAGGTTGAGTCAATCATGTGTGTTTTAATGAGTTTGTTTAAAAGGATTTTACGCGTATCTCAAATTGCACATTTTGAACTTGTGCGAGTTACTTCGGGCTTGTGGTAATAGCAAAGGGCCCGTGTAAGAGATAATTGAGAATTTAGCAGAGTTAGAAACAATTTCCAATGTAAAACGTTGGTTGGAGCCTCACGAAGAAAATATAAAAATATGGCAGAATGAACTAACCCCTGTACTGTAAATAGCATACACCTCTTCGGGGGCGCTGGCTGTCAAAGGCCATGGGAGTGCGAAGGCGGGTTGCAGCATGCAATCTAGCCAAAGGATTGAAGCATAACAATATATACGGATTCCTGATATGTTACAGGATGACACACGATGTAGGGACAATTGAAATAAGAGGGATATAACATCGCAAGGTATGCTTGTCAAAAAATGGTAAATTGATAGTAGCTAAGCTATGTGTATTGTCAAATGTTGGTGGGGTGTGCTGTTTTTTTTGCCTGTTGGTTACATGTTGGTTGGGACATGGCTGTGCCGCTGATGCGGTGCCCCTAATGCAGTATTGAAGTTCATTTTTGCCAATTATATATGCGGATTTTGTCGTCAGACAAGCGCTACTGGAACCAGCTGCGGAGGAACACCACGGCATCCAGCCCGGCGACTGGGTGAACATCAAGGTGTTCAAAACAGAGGAACGCACTGAAGGCACGTTGGACCGGACCCCACCAGGTATTACTGGTTACCCACACAGCTGTAAGTGCGAAGGTAAGCCAATCATGGACTCACGCATCTCACTACAAAAGAGGATACAGGAAGTTGTAAAGTTAGAAAGAAAAGAAGAATCTGCAAGTGGCGAAGAAATGTTACTTGGAGGTTCATGACAGATGTAGCATGCTTTGTGATTAGCATGTGCATAATCGTGATAAATGTAGACAATAACAAAATTGAGGCATTATGGGAATGTCAAAGAAAGCAGAATGTATGGTAGGTCGACAGTCGGGAAACAAGGAAGGGTTGTGACAGGTACGCAGGCAGAAGAAGGTAACATTGGGACCAATTGCATGAAGAAAAGGCGTGTATGGGATAAACACTTAATATACCATTACAATATTGTTACGGCTGTGAAATCGCAACCACCATTCAGTCCCGTAGGGTTGAGATATCTTTTCAAGTACCCATGTATAGTTTGCCCAAACCCATTTGTTTAGAGGGAATTAATGTGATTCATTTCGGCTGCGTCCTTTGATAGTAGGCGTTTTCTGTTCTACCTTATTTTCTGAAACCAAACCACCATCCAACCTTCAACACAACAACAACGCCTGACAGCCACAACCACCTTCACCACCCGCTCTCCGCAAAACCTTCACTCATCCGCCCCCATTCCAAACGGAATCATGGCCCATCGCCCCCGAAAAACCCTCCACCACCGTACCTCTCTCCTACGCCATTCCCGCACCACCTGTGGCACCGAGCCGCGGCTACTTGGCCCGTTCAGCGATACACGCGAGCCCGCGAGTGCAAAATAGCGGTTTTTCCGAGGAGAAATTCGCCATCAAGGATGCTACACGCCACATCTGATCACTCCCTAATAGAAGCGGCGGGTCGCGGCTTGGCCCCGCTCCAGACACATCTGAGAGAATCAGATATGCTAATTTGAGGATCAGGGAAAATCACGCCCCTTTCCTCCGTCCAACATCCCGGCCGAGCGTAGCTCCGCCCGAGCGTCGTTTTGATCGAAAATTTGCATATGTGGGTTTCCTGGAGCCGATAAAGGGCGAGGAGAATCTGCTCGCGGCAGATGAGTTTTTGAGCGAACGGCTTGCGGAGGAGATCGGCGCGGCGAGACAGTGCGGCGGAGGGCAACCGGCCCGGAGCGAACGGCTCGAGGGAATTCGGCTGAGGAGAACCGGGACGCTCGGCGTTCCGGGCGAGGAACGGCGGTCGGCACGACGTCGCGGTGAACCTCGTCGCGGAACTCACAAGGCAAGCCAGCCATACTCCCTCCCCAGAGCGTCACACCATTCCCCCTTTCCCCCGCGCTGAGAGAAAGTGCGAAAAAGGGGCCCCCATTCCCCCTACTCCAGCAGGTGCCAACGAAAATGGGCGCCGCCGAGCAGCGACATTTTGCGGCTCGCCACGAGGCGCGGGTAGGCACCCTCTCTCGTGACCTGCCGTCATCCAGGTTCCACGCGCACTTAGCCACGGGCCGCAGTCTGACTCCCTTGCCCTTCTCGAGGGGCTCTTCCTTTGCTTTTGTGCTGAAATGCGTTTTGCTGGCGCCGTGTCTTGTAAAAGTACGAAATGTTTTAAGTGCCATGCTAAATAAACCTTTGCTGTATTCGGTAGTAATTCTTTCCTTTGCACTTCTTACTTATGGCTGTATATGTGTCTATAACCGGTGTCGTGAATTAAATTGCTTACTTGTTCGAAACTGTGCCCGTTTCGCTTCTCTTTTCTTTAATTGAACCTCCATCTTGCTTCACTTAAAAAGGCTTCGTAGTGGCGCATACGCCGATATTAATCTGACCCGTGAAGGTCGATTAGATTACAACCGTCGGTTATCCCGATAGTACGGAACGGTGCCGACTTAAGCGTTCTGCTCCGCGAGTCGACCTTGGCGTGTGCAAACCCCTCGGCTAGCGTTACCCGTGCGATACTTAGGTATTCGACTTCGGCCGATTCACCTACTCCGACGGGTGGAATGCGGACTGGATTGTGGTGAGCGTTTAAACCCCCACCCGTCGACTACTCCGGCGTAGTCCGACGAGGTCACGACTGAATGTCCGTCCGGTGGCGAGGCGCCGCGGATTCGAGCCACGTCCGTTCGCACGCCGGCCGGCGCGAATTCGCCAACAACTATAATCATGCACTTCGTGTGACACGGGAGTGGAGGAGGCGTAGGCACTGTCACGCTGAAACGAGCATAGTGTTTACATGAAGGAGTAACTGGGACAAGGATAGATATAAGGACTCGAATAGAATATCTAGTGACACCCCAGGCATCATTAAATGGTTATTTCTGTGACCTAGCAGGACACATAAGAAAGGAGGCTGCAAAATATCATGATTCAATCCAGCATGGAAGATCGGAGCATGGTGCAGGATTGTTTGGGAGATGGGGAGAACCATTCCCAGGTTCTGCTGACAGGATTGGCTGTGTTGATTGGAAATATTAATTATATTGTCGATAATCGAAGCAGCCATTATGGCTGGCTTGCCAAAGCGTGCTACAGGATTGGATCCAAAGTCAACACCCAAGAAGCATGAAACCAGCCCGACCCGAGATGACACTTTTAGCTGGAGTAGGAAAGGGACTTCCCAATAAAAGGGGCAATTTCCCGCACCACCCACAACCATATTGTACCCCCTCCGCTACCCTTGCCTCCTATGCATCACCTGCTTGTAATTTTATACCTCTGTGCACCAGGCACCTGTGATTAAAGATAAGGAACTTATCAATTGATCGCAGCAGCTAAACTTGAAGAATGAATTTGCATATAATGTTTGGAAAGGAAGATGAAAATGTAAATGTGGATGTAGACCTAGATGCAGATTCTGGCATAAATGTCAAAATGAACTGGAAATGGATGTGCATCAGTTAATGCGAGTTCAGACTCAGACCTTGAGCACTGAAGCAGTTTTCTTGGATAGAGATATTTACTGGGTGATTTTTAATCAGGGGTTTGGCATGTGATTCCATCTTTAGTGGGCAGGTAAGCTATCTGTCCTGGTGGGTATGAGGGGTGCAGGGAGCCTTTCGACCCGCCATGGAGACCATCCGGAGCTGCCCTGAAGGATGAACTCTCCCAGGGAGTGATTCACTGCACCGCGAAGCTGGGTACTCTGCCGGCCTGAATTAAGAAGATTGCTTGATTGTGATTTAATAAACATTGTTTCTTAAAGTAACAATAGGAGGGAAATGTTGGATTTGTACCTTTTTCTTAAAAGCTTTTGTTTTCTTCCCAACTCAATTCACTCGCCTGCAGTTAATTAAAAAAATTTCCTGCTTGGGCATTGTGTGTGCGAGATAAGGAAGGTTTAACCTTGAGTGATTCAAGGGAGCATTGCGTAGCAGGATCTGGGAGGAAACCTCTGATCTTGCTTATCGGTTTGATATAATATGCCGGACAAAGCCAGCTGGATTACAGCTGGCTCTTGGGATGAAAGAAGGGAATTGTGCATTGGAATTTGCTGGAGATAAAATCGCGTATATAGAGGAGTGATTCAACCATTCGAGTAGAGCACTCTCCGGGTTACCTCAATTACAAAATTGTTGTTCCTGGTGTTTCCTGCTCTCCGTGCGGCGCATGTATCGATATTATAATAAACAATTTTCCTCTCCAGTACATCGACGTCTTCATGCCTTCAGTAAAGGGTGAATCATGCCCGACAGAAGGCAGGTGCCTGAAGTGAGGCCTTTGAAAACAGAGTCCACCAACATGCCTGTATTGTTACGAGACTCCAGTCCTTGGACTGGAGTCCTATCAAGAGATAAAAAGTCCTTGGACTTGATGCTTCAGGGAACAAGATGGTGACAACTGCAACAGCCTGAGGGAGGAAGCCATACTTCATGGAACTTTAAATTAAGGCCTTGTACATTGTGATAAACTCAGTGTGGCTCCGGATAGACTTCGCCCCGTGAAAAATACCAAGCATTGGCCAGCCTTCGAAGCCAGTTTAAGATGTGCTCTGCCAAAGAGAGATTGTGCCAACGACGACGAGGAAGCTCACCGGTTGCACCTCTTCTTAAGTTGATCAGAGAAGTAAACTGGGAGAACTCAACAGCCAATCAATTTGGAGGACAGAGACTATTTACATACAGGATCGAAGTATCGCTGGTGTTGGCTTAATGGCTAGAGTGGTGGCTTGGATCCTCGGTCCTGTGTTTCAAATCCCACTGGCTTTAATCAATACAGGGTGGGGTTGACTTAACCTGTCATCCTTCCGAGTTGGAAAATGAGTGCCAGTTTGCTGGCGTATAACTGTTTCGGAGTGGCGACGCGTCCAGGATTGTGCCCAATAGCCAAGGAGACTGCTTCGGCAGCACCAACGCTCGACACAGAGTATGGTCCTAATGGATGGATCCAAGTGGTTTCGAAGATGATTGCACAGTGCTGAATGGAAAAATCCAAACTGAGATTTTCATATTGAGCAGATGTTTATGTTGAAGCCGAACACTGCTTTTTAAACAACGCCGATACAATTATACAAGGGGATTTCAAAAAGTTGTTGACAACAAGGTGAACCACAAGTTAGCTGCCACATCACGCCGCAATATGTACGGTGTCGGCCACAAACTTTTTAAACACTCTCGTCGTGAAGGAGTAATGTTTTATCATTGGATTGATCTTGCAATATTACAGTCACGTTTTTTAGGTTGGGTTCAAACATCATCTGTCAAATCCCTAATAAATACAATTATAATACAATGGCACTCAGTAGAGCGAAACCCTCCGCAGCACGAAACAGTTTACGTTTTGTATCCCCCGATACGCCGGATCGTGTACCGTTTGAAATGTTTGTTATGACTCGGCCGGTGTTCGAACCCTGACCTCCAGGTTCGGAGCGGCTGCTCAAAAACCGCGACGCCGCCGAGTACGGTTGCAAAATGACATCGAAACACAAACCTCGTGCCTTATATACGACTCAATAAATTATTTCAACTGTACAAAACTTCACTAGTTGCCTGTGTTCTCTACACTTTAATTGATTTATCATTTATGCAAATTCATGCATTGAGCACAAGACGATGTACACATTGACGAAAGACAGCTAAGTGACATTATAATGTTAATATTGGGATTTTTACAAGTGATACGTCACTGTTGCAAGCCTGATGTTGGCTTAGACGTTAGGGTGACTGGCTTGCGATCTTAGGGTCCTGAGTTTAAGCCTGTTGGCTGCTGAACTTACACACCAGGTGGGGTTGACTCAGCCTGTCATCCTTCTGAGATCGGTGAAACGAGTACCGGTGTAACCGGTATGGGGCACAGCATTCAACAGCACAGCCGCACCCCCACAAAACGACGGCTACCGGCAGCGAATCTGCCGTCACCAAGAAACACCAGTTGGCGGATCGATCAAATCTTGAAAGCAAGTTTACATGTTTATTTACATATTTACATAGCTCAAGGCATGCATGGAACGAGCTTCAGCACAGATGTTCTTACAAGGACGCGGAGAAAATCAACGACACAACACGGCGACGTGACTTCAGACAAACACAGCCAATGGCCTAGGGGAAGAGACGCAATTTTCACGGCACTCCTGGTACCGGCGACGCATCGTTGAATCTCTCCCCGGTTAGTGGGGCAATTTAGGAGTCCATTCGACTTCCTCCATCTCTCCGCACCTGTGGCATGCAACCCGCAGGGTTATCCATGCTCTGTCCTCTAAATTCTGCGGTCAAACAAGGAAGCAGCATGTACAATTTTTCATCGTCTTAACAAATGTGGACGACGATGGACGATGACAGATGCAGCCACAAGACCTTGTCCAGCCCATAAAACAATGAACCACGATGATGAGATGTAATACAAAAGAGAAACTTAATTCAGTGTAATGAGATGAAATTGCTTTTATTTGCCGGGAGTGTTCATACGCACGATCGACTGCTGTTTCTTACACATTGCACGAACTGTATTGATCATTACAACGATTGATATTTATTTTATCGTGCATCATCGGAGACCGAGCACCAATGATCGATTCAGGACACCACGCATTGCAATCAAGTTCTGGGAACAATTTCCACGTCAAATGTCATCATTTGTAATCCCGACGAAGTCGAGGTACGTACTCAAACCCATGTTGGACAGCGTTGCCGCCCTCGAGATGATGACGCTTGAAGGGGTGGGGCAACTTTTTTGAAACTCTCCTCTCTGTCCGACGAGTTGAGAGCTCACGTAAACACGTTGCATTAAATCATTACTGAGAACGAACGGAGTTGTTCACAGTTCGCATCGTGACCACAAAAACATCCAAAAAGTTGATCGGGAAGGTTACAGGAATTCAAAGCAGCCAGTCTTTGAAAAATCGCTTCGTATTAATCTTATTTGGGATAAACAAGGACTGATACAAACCAAGTATGCTGCACACCTGGAAGCACGGTGACGTGAGATCGGTCAAAGCGGAGAACATCAAAAACAAATCCCAACCAAGACGGAGGCAACAAGTCGAGGCCGACTAACATCGCACGACAAGGAGACCACACACACTGTCACAGTCCTTATTCACAGCAATGGAGAAGGGCTCTTTCAAACGTGTGTGTGTCTGTCTGGTAACAACTCGAAAACGGTGGATGTGATTGCGAGTTGCTCCAAAAAGCATGTCGCTGCACCATTTTTTTCCGGTATTCAGGAAACGTTAGAAATACACTAGGAAATCAAGAACAAGAACTACCCACCAGTGTGTTTACAACACGCCGGCCGTCCTGCCGCAAAGAACCCGTCTTTCCACCAACTCTTACCATCTACAAACGTCCCATTAACCATCTCCCGATCCAGGTATTAGTCCTTCCACCTTCTCCCAATCCACAATATTTGGCCCATCTCCAATCCATCTTTACTCCTCATCAACCATCTCCCAATCCGTCTTCTTGCCAATCATTCAATCCACCCAATCCATCTTTGCCCATCAACCACTCGCCAATCCGTTTTTGCCCATCCAACCAACAATCCATCTTTTGCCCGATTCAACCATTCTCCCAATTCGTCTATTGCCATCACCGCCATCTCCCAATCCGTCTTTTGCCCCATCAACCACCCCCATCATCTCTTTTGCCATCAATCACCCCAATCCATCTTTTTGGCCCACACCATTCCCCAATACTGCCCCAACCACCAATCCATATTTTTATCCCATAACCACCTCCCCAATCCATTCTTTTACCATCATCACACCCAATCCAATCTTTACCCATCAACCATCTCCCAATCCGTCTATTGGCCCCATCAACCATTACTCCCCATCCACTTTTACCCATCAACCATCTCTCAATCCATTCTTCTGCCAATCAATCTCCATCCGTCTGCCAACACGATTCAAAATCGCATCTCCACACTGCCTATGTCCCCACCATCCGTCCTTTGGCCCATCAACACCTCCCAATCGTTTTCCAAATCTTCAATTGCCTGCCCATCAACCACCATCTCTTTTTTGCCTCAACCTCCACGTCTATTGCCCCATCAACCATCTCCAATCCCGTCTTATTGCCCCATCAACCATCTCCAACGTATGCCCATCGAACCTCTCAAAGTCTATGCCCCAATCAACTATCTTCCAATCCACATATTGCCAAGTCAACCACCTCCCAATCCGTATTTTTGCCATTCAACCACCTCCCAATCCATATTTGCCAATCACCACCTCCAATCCGGTCTTTTTGCCCAATCAACCACCCCCAAGTCCGTCTTTTGCCAAATCAACCAATCTCCCAATCCTTCTATTGCCCCATCAAACCATCTTCCTAATCCGTCTATGCCCCATACAAATCTCCCAATCGTCTATTGCCCCACCACCATCTCCCAATCTTGCCTATTGCCCCATCAACCATCTTCCAATCCCACAATTGCCCAATCAACCACCCCCAATCCGTGATTTTGCAATCACTGCCTGCCAATAGTTTTTTGTGCCCTATCACCAGCTCCAATTCCGTTTTTTTGCCAATTCAAACCACCTTCCATCCCATTCTGTGTAGCACATTAACCACTCCAATCCACCTCTGCCCCTCACCAACCTCTTCAATCCGTCTTTTGCCAATCAAGCGCATTGCTCCCCAATCCGTCTGACCCACCAACCATCTCCCAATCCGTCATTGCACCACCAACATCTCCAATTCTGCCTAATTGCCCCATCACCACTCCCAATCCATATGCCATCAACCCACCCCATCCTTGTATTTGCGAATCAGACTGCCTGCCATGTTTTTTGCCCAATCAACCACTCCAGTCCGTCTTTTGCCCATCCACTAACCATTGCCTCAACCCCTATCTCTGCCAACCCTCACAATCCATAATTTTTCCAACATCAAACCACCTCCAATTCGTCTTTTCCCACCATCAACCACCCCAATCCGTCTTTGCCCCTCAACCATTCCCCCAATCCGTCTGCCACATCAACCACCTCCCAAGTCCGTTTTTACCCATCAACAACCTCCAAATCCGTCTTTTGCACGTCAAACCACCTCCCAATCCGTCTTTTGCCAACTTAACAGTACCTCCAATCCCAATCGCCACCTCAAATCTCAATCGTCCCTTTTCCCCATCCAACCATCTTCTCCGAATCCGTCTTTTTCCCCCTATCAACCCCATCTCCCATCCGTCCTTTCCCCATAACCATCGCTCCAATCCGTCTTTTCCCCATCAACCATCTCTCCAATCCGTCCTTTCCCCCATGCAACATCCTCCCAATCCGTCCTTTTCCCCATCAACCATCTCCAAATCACCTATTGCCCATCAACCATCTCCTCCACAATTTTGCCATCTCTTCCCAATCCACCGTCTTCTCCATTCCATGATTTGTCAATCTCCCTCTCCCAATCGCAATCTTTCAACCATATCTCAATCAACTCGCCTTGCCCAACGTCCTCCCAATCCGCCCTTTTGCTCACCTGCCTCCCTCCCAGTCGAACAATCGAACAAGCATTGCTTCCCCATGC
This sequence comes from Eptatretus atami, assembly GCA_035128595.1. NCBI lineage: Eukaryota > Metazoa > Chordata > Myxini > Myxiniformes > Myxinidae > Eptatretus > Eptatretus atami. Next base: position 17,594 of record JAXMNL010001452.1, read on the forward strand.
CCACCCTCCCTGCTCCTTCCACTTCCGCCCTGCCACGCCACACTCTCCCCACCCCTCGCCTTCCCAGCACTTCCCCTCGGCTCCTTGTGCCCCACCACTCTCCTCGTCCCTGCCCTGTCCCCCTCTCCCAGTCCCTCCTGTCCGCCGCACTCCCGCCCACCACTCTCCCTCAGTCCCCTCGCCCCCTTGTCCCCACACTCTCCCTGCTCTTGTCCCCACCACTCTTCCCCTACAGTCCTCGCCCTTGTCCCCACACTCTCCCCTCAGTCCCTCGGGCTCCCTTGTCCCCAGCACTCTCCCTCGCTCCTTGTCCCCCACTCTCGGCCTCGAGTCCCATCCTTTGCTCCTCCACATGTCCCCCACGAGTCCCCCTCGCTCGCATTGGTCCCCGACCAGTCCTCCCTGCCCCCAGTCCCCTCTGCCCTCCCCAGCTTCCCAACGTCCTCTCGCTCCTGTGGTCCCCAGCACTGCCCCAAGCGTCGCGGTCGGCTTCCTGTCCCCAGACCATCGCCTCAGTCAGATCTCCCACAGTCCCCTTGCTCCTTGTCCCACTTTCACCACAGTGTTCCTCGCACTGCCCAGCTCCCCGTCAGTCCTTGTCCTGCCCAGGCACTTGCACCGCTCCGCTCGCTCCTGTCCCAGCGGACAGCTCTCCCCACAGCCCCTGTCTCCCAGCACGTCTTCCCCCAGTCCCTTCCCTTGTCCCCAGCATCTCCGCCTCCCCTCGCCTCCTTGTCCCCAGCACCTCCTCCCACGAGTCCTCGCCTCCTTGTCCCCAGCACTCATCCCCGACGTACCCTTGCTCCTGGTCCCCAGCACTCGTCCCACAGTTCCCCTCTCCTGTGTCCCAGCACTTCTCACACAGTCCTCCTTGCTCCTTTCCCAAGCGCTCTCCCCACAGCCCCGATTTTGAAAACGAATATATCACCAAATTCCACTTAACGCGAACGTCTCTATGGGAAACATTCATTGCACAAACTGTTCAGGAATTAGAGAGGATGAAGAGCAGTCACCCAAATGTGTCCGTGACGAATCCTCACCTCCAATCACCGTCGTTTACGCTCTGATGCACTCCACCATGTGCTTGACTACCTGCTCGGGCGAGACACCTCATGTTGGAACTCCTACTCGGCCTCGCCATCCGCGTCCGTGCTTACACAGGCCCTTGGATTTCCACGTTCACACCATATCTCAGAGTTTACCTCTTGCTCTCATCACTGTCAAGCGTCCATCCTCCTCTCTCCTCGTCCCTCTTCCTCCTCGTAATATGTACCGTCGTCCGAGTCCATGATTTTTTTTATCCTCTTTTTTTTGTTATCGCCCACCTCTGTCTCCGTCCCATGCCCGACACCCCAACGTCCTATGTCTCTGCTCTTCTGTTGCTGTAGCAATGTGGTTTTCGTCTGGTCCTGCTCGATTCCTCTCCGTCCTCGTCCTCCTCCTCCTGAAACACGGGCCTTCACGAAGCGCTGGTGCTCAAATCCTCCGACACAAGGCATGCTCAGCAAAGCACATCCCAGCCGACCCGGCCTTATCTTTCTTTCTTCTACCTGAGGCTGCGCGTATATCGCCCTTTCATGGAACGCCTTCCCTCTTGCTAATTCGTTTTTCCTCGCCTCAGTTCCTTCGCCTTTCTTCGGTCCTTTTTTTTTTAAAACTGACCTCAGCTCGTTGTCTCCTTTCTTTTGCTTTTGCGTTACATCTGATTGTTTTTTTTTTTTTATGTTTATATATCTTACTCCTTTCTTCTTCTGTCTATTGATTATATTTTAGCGACTCCGCTTCCCTTCGTCAGATGCGACCACATCAACAACGTAGGCGTGATGACGTCAAGAGAAGGTTCTTCTTCTTCTTATTCTTGTCTTCTTTATATTTAAACGTTTTTCATGTGTAGCTCCCAGTACAGCGACGTACGTTTTTTTTTTAACTGATCGCTGTTAAACATTGTTAATACGTTTACAAACAATGGAAATTTAC
>JAXMNL010001454.1:0-19543 GCA_035128595.1 Eptatretus atami
ATCATGATGTCACCTGATTTAAAAAAGAAAAGAAAGAAAGGGACTATAATTTCCAGGTCTCAGCTTTGGGTGGTAATGGGGAAAACATAGTATGTGTAATTTCAAACCTAAATTTTGACGGTTTTGAAATATGTGAAACAAATGTCTGACGTGCCAAGTTCCAAATGGTTTGCCATTGAACAACATTAATGCCAGTCAATCTCAACCGTGGATTTTATCAGTTTGAGATCATGCATGCAGGAAATCGATATTTTGCAGATATGAAGCTAAAAGTTTAAGGTTTAAAAAAGGAAAAGTTCATATTGCATACACATCCAAGTTACAGAGAGTGGTTGCCATGATGAAAGCATTATTCAGCCATCTCAACCCCGTGAGATGGCGTTTGCTCAGGTTGAGATCATGCCATGCAGGAATCGATATTTGCAATAACTAAGCTAAAAGTTCAAGGGGTTAAAAAGAAAATTTTCATATTGCATACACAATCCAAGTAAGAATGGTGCCATTGACACGACAATTCATGCCATGCACTGCCACGTGGATCGTATTGTGCAGGGTGTGAGGATAGTAAACGGATGGGGGAATGGGATGTAGTCTGAATATGAGAGAGAGAGATAATTTATTTCGACGGGGATGTTTTTTGAAACAGGCGTGGAAGGCTCGTAGGCGCGTAGATAAGGTACAGATCGATTGACAGAGGAGTGATCAGTTGGTGGGAGGAGGAGGCCCACTCACTTTGTATAATGCCTCTCCAGCCGTTAGCGTCGGGACATTGGTCCGAGCGATGGGCGGGGTACAGATAAAATGCAACATAAAAAACCGGTCTAGCGGACATCGGAAGAGCTGATCAAAAGAGTGTTTTAGAAAGGTAGGACATTGCCTCATTCACGAGTGTCATTTGTGTTTGCTCCCTGCTCTTGTGGGGTCAGGCAAGACTCATCACCGTTGAGATGCACGGGGTGGGGTGGGGGGGGGGGGAAGGATGTCAAGAAGGAGAAGACATATCTTGTGTCAGCCCAGTAACTTGATAAAATACTTATTTTTAAAGGTTTTCTCATCAAAGCAATACATTGATGGAGACAGTAGTTCAACCCGTGTGTTGGTTCACATTTCTAAAAGACTGGGGACACAGTGGATTTCACCCATTATACAGAAACAAGATCAACGTTCGCACTGGCAGTGGCTTATCTCGTACTGCGGCAAGACCTGGACCCTCAAAAGGCCCATGTAAGGAGTGGTTGGCCTTTGATATCAACGAGAAGGGTACCCAGGAAACAAATTAACTTGCACCTTACAATCATGTGCATAAATTTATTGGAAACAGTCAGCTGCTTTTTTCGTATTCTTTTCGTCACTTCTGTGTTCAAAGTAGACGCGAAATGTGGTGGTATAATCAGAATATCTTTGTTTGATAGGGGCGTAGTAATGAGAAATTTCTTGTCGGCTGAGACGTGGGGAGGCAGATGTAGGAAGTTGGCGGAGTGGAAAGAGGCATTTGGGCAGTATGGCTTAAAGATGAAGTATGCAGAAAGACTGAGGTGGATGGTCCGGGCAAGCAGAGAAAAGAATGAAATATCAGGTTTGAGGGGAAGGAATGATCAGCAGCAAGTAGGGAGGAACAGTAATGGAACATGAGGCAACCAAGTGACGGGGGATGGTAAAGTCCGGAGGCATAGGTGGGGTCGGAGGAGATCAGGTGTTGCATGAATGTGTGGAAGATGGTCGACGGTAGTAATCGGCAGACAGGAAGATATCAAGAAAATGAAGGAAGTTCTGAATGTTATGGTGTAATGCAGGCCGTATCCTAACTGGCGCTGAGAGGTGGCACTGACCAGAGAGGAGACCAAAACAACAGAGGTTGCAGATTTGCGAGAATATACTGGGTCAATGATTGGGCTAGTTCAAACGGGAGGCTGATGAAACTGAGGGAAGAGATTGTGTGGCAAATGAGTTTGGACGGAGATGGTGAAATGCCGCTGAGATGACAGCTGAGAGCACTTGGTGCGGATGGGGTAGAGAAGAGGCAAAGAGAGAAGATTGGTTGAGAGAAAGCAAGGACAGAGGGAAAAACGAAGGTTAGACCGTGTTAGATGGGAGGATTGGTGTGAGGAGGGATATCCGTAGGGTAGAGCGGGTGGAAGCGAGGGCTTTGGCTGTGGACAGAAAGGGAGGTGGAGGAATATCGTGGCAGCAGGGCAGAAGAATGGTGCCATCGTACTCACACCTTATAAAGCGGGAGAAGAAAATAAAACCAATGTCACCCGCCCAGGGTGACCCGTATCTGCCAAGGGACCACGTGGACTCTTTAAGGTCAACAACTGAGTGAACAAAGCTGGCTCATCGCACAGGCAGGCGACTCATTGAGGAATATCTGCTCTACGAGAATTCCGATGAGATCCTTCTACAGAGTACGCAGGAGAAATTATGACGGTTTGCGCTCATAACGTCACAAATGATCGTCATAGATGTCTCAAGCTTGACATATTAGAAAGCACTCATCGAGGTGTCAATTTGAGGTAACCACGATAGGTGTCCTAAACTTGAAAATTTGACCTTGGGGTCAAATCTGTTTGACCTCAGGCGCTAACCAATGAAGGAAAGAGGTGCAGGCCAATATCACCACCGAAACTAATCAGCATCTGAGCGCTCAGACCATGATACTACATTCCATATAGTTTGGAAGATGATCTCATATAAATTAACTTAAAAAAGTTCAAGGGTTTCAGTCGACCTCTGCCATCGATGTTAGCCGGGCAAAGTGACTTGACCTTCTGGGTGACCTTGACGCTTTGACGCTTTGGTGAGTGTGTGCTGGAAGTATTGGTAATATACTTACGAGTATAATGTACCCACATAGAAGTTTCCAGATGAGAATTGTGCCTCTACAGAGTGATATAAAAGGTGAAAAATCCAATGATTACAGACAACAACAAAAAAGACTTACCAGTAACCAGATCTTGCAAAAAACTTCGTTATTTGGCAAGATAATAAGTTCGAAGAAAGAAGAAGAAGAAGTGAAAATTGGGTGATATATTACTTGTTACATGAATATAAATGGAATTGTTGAGAAAAAAAATAAAGTAATTAATAAATGCAAATTGGAAAGTTGAAAAATAGTATTGAACATAGAAGCATTTCTGAAAATCTAATCGGATTGAGATGGGTATTGAATGAAGACCTCACCATTACTTGATAGAGCGCTGAAAGAAGAAGATAAGAGGACAGAGTTTTGTTTTTAATGCAAATTGATACCAGCCCATATATCCTCACTGTTACTCAAAATATCATAACGGTTGTGAATCACTCAACTAGTGGATTCATATTTTTGCAGATTGAGCTTGAGTTAGTGGTATCCCCGAGAGGCCAATTGTGGACAGAACGCAGGCAAGCCGAGCCTGGAGCGGCCTTTTATATTATGAGACCGAGAAAATACTACCCGTGTCGCTGCGTTGAAGGAATACAAGGAGGGGGGGAGAGGGAGAGGAGGGGTGTAAGGAGAGAGGGGGGGGTAGAGTGAAATGGTGGTAAGAGGGGGAGAGTGAGGAGGTAGACAGGGGAAATAGTGAGGAGGCGGAGGGGTCAAAGTAGCGAGGAGGGAGGGAGAGTGTGGAGGGGTGGGGGAAGGGAAAGGCCAGCAAATGAGGTGAGGGGAAAGGGAAGGCATGATGTGGCATGCGAGCATGATTGCGTTCATACTGTCTCATCACAAAATGAGTATTCTGCACAGAATAACAGTAAATTTTGGAAAAAAATATGTCTGTGAAATCCATTTTCTACCAGGTCGGGTCAACTTCATAAGCACCACCGGACGCGTCCGCAGACCAACCAACTAACCCGTCAGACGCGTCTGCAACCAAAATGCCTGGACGCATTCACAACCAACACCCACTGTGGAACATCTGCAGCCAGCCAGACAAAACACCACCGAGACATAGCCACGTCTCGGACACATATGGTGAACAACCACCGTATGAATGATGTGTTGAGGTATAACCACCTCAAGTAGAGAGAGAGCGAGTGAATGATATAAGAAGGAAGAAGAGGGGGTGTAGAGAGAGAGAGGAGAGAGAAGAGAGAGAGAGAGGAAGAGGAGACGAGAGAGAGAGAGAGAGAGAGAGAGGAGGGGCTGCATTGCAATTAGAAGGGTGGAGTGATGTGATGTGACAAAGAGAGGGGGGGTAAATGGGAAGTAGCAGAGGGAATGTTATCTCTATAGAACAAAGCACAACACACACAGCACACCACACACACACAACACACAACACAATATTATGTTATATATATATATATATAGTATTACGCTATAGTCATATATAGCGGTTATATTATAGTATATATATATATGATAGTTGGCAATCTTTTCAGGATCGGCTGCATTGCAGTTCAGTGGTGTTACGAATACATATGTAGCTGTGGTAAACGCCAAAAATCCTGTGAGGTAACGTTCAACCCTTGTTTGGGATAATTTCAAGCAAGCAAATATTTAAAACCAACAGATTGCATTGTAAGAAAGTTTAAGTGGTGCTAAACGATGAGTATTCTTTATAAACAGCTGCCAATTCGTGCGTGTGACGAGCTGGGGAAAACGAAATTGGCTCCTGTAATTTAGTACATTGTTATATATGGCCAAACTGGCTGCAGAATTGGGTGTTTTAAAAATATACGTTTTTGGCTTTGAAACTCACAAAGAGAAACCATAGCTAACCTTGTTGTAGAAGCACCAACGGTTCATATACAAACCTAGAAGGCGCAACTCAGTGAGGCGCCATACCTCCGCCACGCGAAGGGCTTGATCTCATGGAACGTAATCGAGCCCAATACTTTGGAGTACTGTATTGAGCAACACTGGTATAATATTTGTAAGCCTAATCTCTCAGATGGTGAAGATCACTTTCATAAAATTATTATAATTCTCGTGGATCCTGATTCAGATCTTCACACAAAATCAAAAAATGAATCATCCTTGTCACAGCTCCAACCTGTCATCAAGTTTGCTAAATCGTCATCGGAACTTTTTTGACGAGTATCGGCCTCCATATCGGTTTTGCCCTATCGCTCTCAATGGTGAAGTGAATGCATGTAACAAATCTCTGAGTGAGCTGCATCTGATCCAGATCTTCTACCAACTTCGAATCAGTTTTCCAGGTGTCCGACAGCAGTCTGTGGAGGTCAGAACCATCGGTCAGTCAACCAGTCCCAGCCAATCTCTCATCTAAATGCATCCCAACTTTTGAGATATCCTGCAACACAAACAGACAAGAGCAGACAGAACAGATAGAAAGGGGTGAGAAGACGGTAACTCGCTTCCACCGGTCGTCATGGCAGAGGTAACGAAACAATTACTTGAGAACACAGTCATGGGACAAAGGAAACACGTGATTGCCTCATGCGGCATGCCTGCTGTACGTTAAGGACCATTACAGACTATCACGCACCCATGCTGCATTCCAGTAAGATGATGGGGAGGAGAACTCTTGCGCAAGCGACGCCCCCTAGGAACGACAGCATACGAATGCATGCACACACGTCGCACGTGAGACGATCCCTTTACAAGATCCAATCTTACTGGCTCTCGGCGTATCCCATGTGCTGGTGTGCTGTCCTCGCATAGGGTTGTGCGCATATATGCCGCACTGGTACATTGTAGTTGTAGCGAACTCGGCCAACTGTAGATCCTACAGAGGCTGCATGAGAGACGATCGAATCGTACAAATGCTGACGCGTGGATTGACTGCAGCAGCTTGTAAGGGCTGCTTTAAAAAGGGAAAAAAGAATTTGTATACCTTTGTCGACGGCCGTATGAGAGCTCCCAGCAGCAACGCAGCAGCAAGGGGGGCAGGAGACAAGAGGGGCAGGAGGTGGGAAGGGGACATATCATCAGTGGGGAGCAGAGATCATTTAGAGGTATGATTTGCTGGTAAGGGAGATGGGCATGGGCAGGGGAACATGGGGAATACAAGATGGACAGGTTACACGGGACTTGTCAGGAAGGACGTAGGGATTGAAGAGGGGCGGGCTTGGGTGGATTATCGGATGGGCAGAAAAGATCGAGGATTTTGGAGTGGGGGGTTGATAGGAGGGTGGTGGTAAAGCAGCTGTTGTGAATCCTGGAGGGAAGAATGGGAATTGAATAGAGTGAAGGATTTTAGTTCCATAAGGTGGGGAAATAGGAGGAATGAAGAGTGAAGGTGAGCGAGTGATTGCGTGGATTTTGGTAGTGTTTTACCAGAAGGGTTTGTTGGCGACCTTGAGTCGCGCCTGCGGATAATGTGCGGTGGGATCAATGCGCAGAGGAGCATTGGGGGCGAGGCGTGGAGAGAGACGGGTAGAGAGAATCAAGGAGAAGACTCATCAGACCGCCTGCGGTGAGAGATTGTGCGAGGGCCCGAAAGACCTCTAGCCCCATCGCAGGAGATGCCAATGATGCCGAAATGACCTTGTGTTCACACACATGCGTGAAGCAAGATAGGGTGGGAGCAGGAGGCGACTCAGGCCCAGAGGGGAACAGAGACATATGTCGCATAGGCCTGCGATGAAAGCTGTTCGCAGTAGTGTGCGAGGTAGGGCGCCTCAGGTGGCCGAGGAAGAGCTTGCCGAGCGGGATTCCCAGGTCGGCGTACGGCGAAATATGGTAGCTGCGGGAGGTTTCGACGAATGGCGGGTTCATCGCCAGATAGTGGTTCATGGGCAGAGTAGCTGGAGACTGCCAAAGGCTTGAGAGAGAAGGGATGGCTTCCAAGTAGGATTGGTTCAGAAAGTGGAGTGGGGGATTTCCTAACCGGGTCCTTTCAGGAGAGGACATAGTGAGAGTAAGTTTGTCAGATTGGAATAGAGCAGTTGCCACGTGTTGGACCAGTTTTGTGATTTTGCAGTAGCGATGAGAAGCTGCTGCTCTGCCGGTCTGAGGGATGAAGAAGTATGCAGAGGGAGTGAGTATTAGGCAAGAGATAAAGCGGGATTTCCAGAGAGGGAGAGGATCGGGGTTTGAAGAAGAACCTATGAAAAAGAGTACAGGGCCTCAGAACGCTAGAGCTTGTAGGATACGCTCCAGCCTGACAGAAGAGGGGAAGTGAAAGCTGCATTTTGGGCAACACTTGGTGGCTGACAGGGAGAGGAAGTCTGCCGAGCCTCATGGATGTGTGAGATGCTTGGATACGAACCCCGGAATGAGAGGATTTGTGTAGGCTAGATGGCATGTGGAAGGTTTCAGACCGTGTGTCAAGCACGCGATATATGAGTCGGAGGGAAGGAGTGGTGGGGTGGTAGTGAGGGGATGTAGTGTGGCTCTTTGATTGTCATGTTCCGCTGGTCGTGCGATGGTGAGGGGACCTTCTCATGCATGTGTTGGAGAGCAGATAGCGGGATAGACTATTATGCCAGGAGGTTTGAGTGAGCCCTCTGGTCTGGTGTATGGATGAAGAGGCATATAGGTTAGGAGCTGTGCAGTGACTGTAAGGCAGGTCCAATTAATAATGGTTGAGATAGAAGGGAACGGGCTTGCTGGCAGAAGCGGTAGCGTAGCTAATGGTATATGGTCACGCTTTCCGCAAAGAAAACAAAACATGCGCCAATATTTCTTAAAATTTTTCAGATTTCACCATCCAGATTTCGAGGTTTGTTGTTGTTCTTGTTGTGTATACGGTGTCAAGGCTCGAGGGAGAGCTACACGATAGCACAGGCAGGGGTATGAGATGCGAGGAAGGACCAAAACGAATGGGGACAGAAGGGAGATGTTAGATGGGGTGTTGTTGGTAAGTTCTGCTGTGTGGGGGGTGGTGGGGCGGGGGGCTCGGGGGGGCGTTGTGTGTGCGGTGGTCTGGGTGTGTGGGTATAATCCAGGAGTCCAAATAATATCATAGGAAATAGAGCGTGAGGTGGTGCGTCTCGCGGTGACGGCTTGGGGGGCGAGGACAGCGTGTAGTTGAGTTTTGCTTGCTTGATGGGCGGTTTGGATTCCGGTGCGTAGTGGCTGGTTTTTGGTGCGCGGGCTCTGTTATGGCGGGGTGAGGTAGTTGGATCTGGAGCGTGTGATGTGGATATGAGGGTCCTGACTGGGTGGGGTGTTTTGGGGGTGGCTTCGTGGTGATGGGGAAGTTGGTGGGCGGGGGTGGGTGGGTTGTGTGGGATGTGATCGTTGTTGTGTTGAATGATATTGGGAGTTGTGGAACTCAATTCTCAAAACTCAAATTAATTTTTTTGGATAATATCTTAATTCGTCTTTGAGAGGGAAGATTGTGGGACAAATTTGGCATCATATATGCAGTGAAATCGCGCCAAGCTCCAAATTCAAAAACTATAAACAGCCACAAATAAACCTATAGAACACACGAAAAGTGATAGTATCATAACCGCGATTGTTTTTCAATGGGGCTCGGCCGCCAGCCTGGGCAGTGTGGTGGCTCTCACACTGGGAAGGGTTCCACCCTTTTTAAGTTGCCAAAAAAAAAATTGCCCCCCATCTAAATACAATAGTGAAGATCACCTGCTACAGCAGTTTGGGGAGATATGTACATGGAGGCATTTCGAGTGATAATTTGCAGGAAATGAAATAATGCATTTGGGCGCTTTAATCGTTAAAAACCATTGCGGCCTGTTCCATCCAAGCGTTGTGGTGCGTGTTAGATGCCCGGTCTGAACAAAGTGGGGGGACTGAGACATCAGCGAGGGAGGACCAAGGCAACCGAGATAAGTGGAGGTGGCCCCAGGATGCGCCTGAATAAAGGATATAGATGTAAATAAGGCCATTATTCATCTTCAAAAAAGTGTGTTTAATTACTCAAACACATTTCACTCATACTCTCCCTTTGAGGTCCCTTGTATGTATGCAAAGTTTTTCAGGCTGCTAGGTTTATGGTTTTGCAGTTTGGAGGAACAACCACACACACAAACACATCACACGCACAGCACGACACACAACACATCAAAGCACAGACAAGCACACATCAGCACATCGTGCACACATGCTGAATAAACTAACACAGCACTACTATTGTCTTGACCACCAGATTAATACATTCTAAGTCTCGTCTCGCTCAGGGACAGACTTTATACAAATACAGAAAATAACACTGTATTGTGCATGAAATAGGGCTGTGGTTTGCTCTGGTCAATTTTATGGGCTGCGCAGGTTATTATTTTTAAAATATGCAATTAGGGGGAAATGAGGGGGGGAGGGGAGGTTGGGGAGGAAAGGGTTGCACTGGAGTTTTGGAATGGAGGAAATGTGAATGTTTCTGACTGTGGCAATGGCATCGCACGCTTGGGATGAATAGGATTATAAAACAACCATTCGGCATGTGTGGTTGATGGGAATTCTGGTGGTCTGCAAGTCATTTATATCGGTCCTTTCAAGATGTATTTGTCACCCGCTTTTGTTCAATTGACCCTTTTGCTGTTAAATTTTATCTCGACCTTTCTTATGCTTATTCTGTTCATAGTTGTTTTTGTGCTTTTGATTCTTTCTTGCTTGCTTTCTTGCTTTTTTCTGTTTTAATTTGTTTTTTTTGGGGGGGGGGGTTGCTTGTTTCAAAAATGAATTTTTGAAGGCCAAGAGAAATGAGTTTGGTGTTGCTGGGGGAAGCTTGCCTGCAAGTGGATCAAGTATCAGGTTGGAGAAGACAATCAGAATTGATAGTGCTATAAATGGCAGCCACGACTGACAGTTTTTTCAAATTTAGAGTGGTAATGTAGTGAAGCAGGTTGTCTGGAGTACAAAAACGGAATTAAAGATTAACACTGCAGACGAAATTGTCCATCTCCCAAGCTTGTGAAGAGTAAGCTAAACAGGAAAGATTATTGTTCTCTCCAATGTGGAAAAGGAACTGATTCAAAACGAAGGGCTGAGCAAGGCTTGGTGGAAGCATCTGCGACAGGCTGACAGTAGTTTACAGCTTAACAAAAATTATATCTGCAGCCTCATGATAAATGCGCAATGTAAAGTCTCACATGTCGAAATCAACGCTGAACCTCTCAAGTGAGAGATAGAGGCAAGGTGGAAAAGGGTCCCTGCCATAGTGAAGCACTCCTATTTCAAAGGATAAAGGCTCTGTCCTCAAGGGAAGTCGTCGGTGGAGGGACCGGGAGATGGGGTGAAGAAAGCATTCGGCAGCAGCCCCAGCTCGATGGTGTTTTCAAAACCGCTCTTATTGTTAATATATAAATGAATCAATGCAGTGAACAGATGACCTCAATAAAAAAATATAAAACGTGTTCATGTTTCTGCAGTCAATGAATATCAAAGAATGTTCAGAAGAACCAGACTTTCTGTTTCCATGTTAAGATCTTTTTTCTGCCTCCATTTAGAATATTCTTGAACTGACACTGAGACAGAATTTGTTTAGGACGACCATTAGTGGAGAAGTTTCAAGCAATATCGCATGATAAAACCTTTGTCATGTTGATAAAGGGATTGTAATTTTTCCAAACATTTTGAGAAAAATTTTTGTTTTTTTTAATTGCCGGTGAACAAAACTCTGGTAACATCACGGGGGTGAAGGTTGTGTTCAAGTTGTCATCAAAAATATTGTTTGAGTCTTGCGAGAAAGAAGAAATACTCTAGTTTTGGGGGTACACCCCCCCCCGCCGAGACACTCAATGCAGCGCAGGATTTGATGCGGTCAATACACCTTCATCGGTCATCAGATATGAAGCTGTGAGGCAATTTCATCACAAATCGTGGTTTGGTTTCAAAAAGTGACGTCGAACTGTTACAGACTCACTGACTGCTCGTCACCTATCCACTTCACTTGTCAATCGCATAAGCTCATCTGGAATAATATCCAGTGTGAGCTCAAAATGATCTTGAAAATTCCGTTCAATCCTCAAAAGCAACCCTTGATACGAGAATTTGTAAAGTAAGGTATTCCCATTGAGAGATCGGGCCAACAATGATATTAGGCACGATATTTCAAACTTTGTGGATGGATTCAGATTGAAACTTGGTGGATGATTGGATACGGTGACAAGAACAAGCCGATGAATTGGAGGAAGGAGGAGGAGGAGGTAGGATGAATATTGATGAACCATACTCTTGCAGAACGATTGGTGCGCTTACAGCAGTCTCCTTGGCTCTTGGGCACAATCCTGGATGGGTCGCAATCCAACTACAGTATAGCCAGCAATGCTGGGCATCATTTTGGGCCGACTCAGTGGAAGGAATGACAGGGGCGAGTTAACCCCACATGGTATTATTCACAGCTGAGCGGATTTGAACTCAGACCCGTCGGGATCCAAAGCCCGTCCCGCTAAGCAATTAAGCCAACACCAGTCATTACATTTGAGATCTGGCCTATTAGTGGGATACGAAAATGTAAACTGTTTCAGTCCTGGTCGAGTGTGAGTAGTGGAGGGAGAGGAGAGAGGGGCAGGGGTAAGTTGGAGGGAGATGTGGGAGAGGTGAGAGAGGGTTGAGGAGGTGAGAGGGTGAGGGGGCAGGAAGAGAGAAGGGGGGTGAAGAGGGGGAGGGAGTGAGGAGAGGGGAGGGAGTGGAGAGAGGAGGGAGGAGAGGGATATGGAGAGTGGAGGATGGAGGAGAATGGGACGTGGAGTGGAGGGAGTGGAGAGAGGCGAGTGAGTGAGGAGGGAGTGGTGCAGGTGGTGGTGGAGGAGAGGAGAGGGAGTGAGGAGAGGGGAGTGATCGAGGGGGATGGGAGGAGGGGGCAGAGGAGAGGAGAGAGGAGAGATGGAAGTGGGGAGGAGGGAGATGAACCCGCTCCAGAAAGCAGATCGGAGAGTTGGAGAAGAAGGTGGCAGAGTGAGGTGGATAATTTTGAGAAGAATGGGTATTCGGTGAGGGAAGGGGAGGAGGAGAGAGGCAGCGGAATGCAAAACACTCTACTCGCCTTTCTCTAGGTGCCAAAGTACAGAGTCAGAGGCAGTTGGGTACGACAGGAGGATGGTGTCGTAAGATGAGGGTTTGGGGAGTACAAGATTTTGAAGCAAACACAGAATTGGGTATTCGACTTCTCACAAGCGTGAGGATCGTCTGTATGCCCATTTGAAGAAATGAAGTGAAGAGCGCAGGGCTGGCAGGGACCAATAGCACCAGAGACGACTTTATCTTCCCAATCCAACCACATTTTTAAACTACGGACCTTTTCTCATATCGCCAACCAAACTACCTTTCCTCAAATCCCTCCTCGCCAAATCCCTGTCGACTGAAAGTCCTTGTGGTGTCCATCATTGTATACCCGTTTCCAGCCCCATCCCTTTCCTTGCACAGATCTCCATGTCTCTGTTCCCCAACTGCTTTTGGTCCTATCCCTCTCCCGCCTTTGTCTCCTCCCCCCTTGTTTGTTGCGTTGTGTGTACTCTCATGACGAGCCTCGACAATGTATACAATGAAAACAAAACGGTTGCCACCTCCTTTTGGAGGAGGACAGGACTTTGAAAGTTCAAGTTTGAGTTGATAGATGTTTTTTCGGACTCCTGAGAGTGGACATCACTTGTTGCAGACTTTTGGAAATGCATGATATTTACTTGTGTCGCATTCGCCTTCCAGAAAGAGGCAATTGTTCAGGAGCAACTAACTCACTCACAGGATCAGTGTACCGTGCCGGTGGGGAGGGGTAGAGATCAACTGAAGATTGAGTGCGATGGTTGTGGCATGGAGAGAGGAGCAGTTTCTGTGGAAGAATTCCCAGGGCTGAGTTAACATCATGGGCAGTAGATAGGAAGACCAGTCCTGAAAGAGATTGGGCTTGCATTCCCTGCAATTTGCTGCAGTGAACTGTCGAACTCGCCGGCGTGTGAGGCAGCTCTCTGGAAATTGCCGAAGAGATGTTGATTTCACAAAGCTCATGACAGATGAACCACATGGAGGAGGAAGAGCAGGAGACATTTGTGGAAATGTTAGTCATGACCTAAGTCCAGAAGGTGAGAGATTGCCATTGGGAGAAATCGAGTTGAAAAGGAAGATGATCAGTCCACACGAATGTCTTTGCGAAGTCCATGTTGGTGCTCCTCCGCAAGTGCTGGAACGTTTATCACAGAAAGGAGTGAAGGAAAAGTTTTCCGGTAAATTTTCATTGTGTTTACATTTAGCTTTGCTTAATTTGCCCTAATGTTACCTGACTTAACCGCTTTGCCTGACCCTCCCCTGGCTGAGGAACTAGACTTGGACTTCGACTCGTAACATTCACCATTCAGACCACTATAGTCCTCCTTATACCTGTGACCCAATTGAGAAGCCCCTTGGAAGCAGCAGTGCTAGAAATGTCGTTAGAATGTTTCGCTAAGGATGTGGCCTTAATTGCATTGTGTAGACTAATGTTCTAGGCACACCCGACTATGGAGACACAGTGATAAATGATATTCACTGAACCACCATTTTTTGCAGTCTAACGAATAGCTCGCTTTGCTATTCTCTGACGTCTATTACGAACATGCGTTAGTTCGCGAACTCTCAGCTCGGTCCACAGTTGGATCTTTTTCTCAGACAGCCTAAATTTAGGACTCTTCATGCGTACGCATTCACAAAGTGTCAATTTCGCCTTTAGATCACAGAAACTAATTGAAGTTCGACTTGAACAAACCGCGTTAGACCTGGACTCAATTGAGAGAAACCTTTGGACCGGCACGTTTTCTGAACATTCCTGCAAAATTCAGCGCACTTAGGAGTCTGCGTATCACGCGAGAATGAGACAGCGAACTCGGAATTTTGGTAGAATTCCCGTTCGGCTTTTGTACGCACTTCGACCATGTAGATCAGCTTTTACACCCTGACTTAATTTAACATGTAGAGACTCGTTAGACCCTTTGGATGCGACCACCAAGCATCTATCGCATCTCTTGCAATATACGACCATACTTTTGTCAGAAGTAATGGCCAATCTCCACCCACCTGGAGGTGGTACTCTGCTGAAGGTTGACAGAATGGTATATAGGTCATTTAATTTGTTCACAATCAAAGCCTGCGAGCCGACATTGTTAGTTTGAGGTTCAAAGATCAAAAGGTAATGTGTCCATAGGATCATCAATTTTCATCTTTAACTTGAAATTTTCACACGAGATTTACAATATGTGGTCAGAATTGTTTCTTTAAAATGTGGAATTATAGATTTAGATCTTTTGATTGTGGCATTTTCCATGACAACAGTTTCAGCCCATTTATAAAATGGGCATTTTGGTAATTTATTTTTATCACATACTTCCAATATTTTTTCACAGACTCAACATTGAAAAACTTACACATACAGGCTTATTTGGCATGATAGTGTGGAGTATATCGCAAGTTACAGGTGTCTGGTCAAAGCTGAGTTGAAGGGTCAATGGGCAAACATCCGATGAACACTGCAACTCCAATTGGCTAGCAAGGCTCCATAGAAAGATGTATTTGACAATTTGTTGCATAACATTGGTAGCACGTATAAAGGCACAGCATTGTTCTAAATAGCGTTTCCACATACAGACCGATGTCTTTGGATTTCGCAATGTTATCGGATGTGCTGAAAAAGTTTCATTGTTTGTCTGTTTGTTGTTTGAGCAGATATCTTCAAAACAGTTTTGGCTGGATTCTGATATCACTTGGTTGACAGGTGAGGTGTGTGACAAGGACGAATTGTTTTAGACTGGCAGAGTACCCCCCCCCCCTGTCTGCATGGTATAGTCTGTTCTTGTGATTCCCTCGTCGCTCTCATGTGGAATGAATTGATTGCGCCCTAGCATGGATATTTAAGTTCTCTGTTTGTTTCATTGATTTTGTTGGGCACAGTATGCTGATGGTTCGGGTTAACGGGTTTTTATTGTTCACTACGCAGAGTACCTGCCTACGGCGATCTTGTTCGCAAAGCATGCAACCGTTCTCCGACGCATACCTTTATTTTGAGACGGTGTATAGCAACTGAAACGTCTGTATAGAAAAAAATAATAACTCCATGGAATTGATGTGCATGGAGCAAAAACATACCTATGCTTACTAACTTCAAAACATGCGTCACTGCAGCTTTGGGGGAAATGCTGGGACAGGAATACTGGTACTGTAAATGGGGAGACTTGAAATATCCTTCGCCCACCGGGATAGCGGCACTACACAAAACATTTACTTAGAGAATTTGCGTCCATCCAAGGACACGGCGAAGATAAAAAAAACACCCCTTTACAATTAATTGTGGTATGCTGATCCTCGTGTAAGGCAGTCTGGTATGGTAATTGGTCCCAAGAACTGTGGGAGGAGTAGCATGACAAACAAAACCACAAACAACACAAACACCGGTCCTGAATTATCGTAAGGATTTTATTGAAAGATCCAGATCCGGATCCGGATGTAAAGAATTTTTCAGTGATTTCTTCACATTGAGAGTTCAGGCCAAAAAGATATATAGCAATATCTCAAAAGTTATGGATGGATTATAAGAAGTAACTTGGTGATGAGTTGGGGAGGTGATGAGAACAAGCTAATGAATTTTGTTAAGGTTCGGATTCAGATCCGATTATGAGTGGGATACAAAACGGAGAACCTTTTTCAGCCTGTTGGAGGTAGTGATGTCCTGAGTGCCGTTTAGTTTCAAAATGTAATCATTGATATTTAAGATTTGCTTTTTGATATTTGTTGCTTTTTTTGAACATACAGTGGACACACAACAATTCTCTTGACGGGTGCATTGTTTTCTTTCCACAGAAACCGAGTGAAACAGCTTCTTCAACAATTTAAGGTTTTCAAAAAGAAGTCGACCAAAGAAAATGCTTTATTTTTGAAGGAAGTGAGGAAAGTGCAAACACTTACCTCATTCTTATCTTTTCAAAGTTGAAAAAATAGTTGAAAAAATTACAAGAATTACAGTGGTTGAAGCAAAAGTGAAGATTGTGTGTGGTGAACTTCCAAAATAATGTTGGATGTGAAATTGTATATTTGGTGAGAACTCATTATTTGGGAGCTCTCTTTGATTGCATCAGAACCAAAGCCTGACAATGCTGTTGATGCAGCACCCCTTATGCAATTCAGGTAGGAATTTTAATGCTTGTTCAGGGTGCTGGTGAAACTTGCCACTTCTTCACAAACTACATTGTGGATATCCAACGGTCCCACGCAACTAATGCTTGCAGACAAGACTACCAGTTTCTGATTTTATCTGAGGGATGGTACTGCCCTGCTTATAAAACACCATGGTAACAGTTTTTAACTTGGCCCAGATTCAAACTCTGGCCTGACGGAATAAAATCTTTGGGGTGACCTGCTGTGAAGAGTCACAAGTTGCGGACATTCCTTGCTTTACCTTCCCAGAATAAAAGAGAGAGATGGGGAAGAAAGTTTCCCATCACTAATGGTGGGAAACGAGAACGCACTACTGGGTGGACAACCCACTTGCCATTTCCCACTCTGTTTTGTTGTGATGAAATGTAAAGCACGAAACGTCGAGACCTTGTGATCTTTCACAGTGGATAACTTTTACATTTCATCTTATGTTAATATGGTCTTCGTGCTCCAACATAGACCACTAGTTTTGTGCTGGAATTAGCAAGCTACATTTAGCAGGTCAGAGTGTGAGTACAAAACCTCTTGCTATCCTCTCCACAGGCTATCCTGTCTACCTCCTTCATTGGTTAACATGTCGAATAAATAACCTTGATTATTTGGCATGATACTCATTAGTGGTGCCTTCACTTTTGATAAGGTAAACATTGTTTATTATGCTCCAAGATGGACAACTGAATGATCTCTATTTTGTAATTAAAAAAAAAATTCACTTGTATCTGACTGCACTTCATGTTTCATGCTGCCCAACATTTTCATATTGTTTCAGCAACCACCATGATGTATTAAGTCTTCATTTTAATCGTGACAAGTAAACTTACAAACTGCCATTGTCGTTTATTACCAAGGAATGTTGGTCCATCAAATTGTACATATAGAAAGCCCCCTAAGCCTCAGAGATGAAAAAAGCTTTGTGTATTCTGCACGTTTTCTGTAACAATCTTCCTCTTTAGGATTGTGTCTTTGAAGCTAAATGACACCAATGAAAATGCAATGAGGAAGATGTACAAGATGCTGCTGCCGAAAACAAATGAAGAATGTCTTTCAAAACAGACATTCAGCCTATTCCGAGCTCTTCTTGCCGAGGTGACATTCAAACATTTAAATAACAAACTGATTTTTACCTCTTCAGTGCTGATACCGTGAAAAAACTCTGGAACACGCACACAACCAACACACACACACACACACACACACACGCACGCGCGTTGTTAATTCAAAGCCATAACAGAAAGATTAACCAGAATCGGTTGGTTAAATGGTTAGTATTGGAGAATCTCTGAGTCTGGGAGGTCAGCGGTTCAAGCACCAGCCGAGTCGTATCAAAGAGTTAAAAAATGGTACGTGCTGCTTCCTTGCTTAACACTCAGCATTTAAAAAGGATAGAGCATGGACAAAGAAACATGCAATAGGTTGGCAATACTGGCACAGGCGTTCATAAGCCTAACGGCCTCTTCCTGCTTCAACTCCGTGTGCAGGAACCCCGTATGTACAAAGGAGAACAGAAAGGAAGAGGTGGTAAATGTTTCATTGATATTGCATAAGGGAGTGGTGGTGTCCACACCGGAGTCTCCTCAGACGGACTCTCATTTCACGACTAAGCGGCTGTGTCAATGAGAGAGAAAAGTGCAGTAAAAGCTTTTTTCCACATCCCAAATGCAGACAAATACTCAGAGAAAAGAGAGTTGGCAATGAAGTGGCTTCACAATACAGGAACTGGCCATACTTTTGAGAAATCGTTCTTTAGGAAGGCACAAGGTTGTTGAAATGAAAAAGGATTCAGCATGCAAAAGAAAACATAAGCAAAAAGTGTGTATCCAATCATTCTTTCAACATGGGTTGGTTTGGGGCCAATATTTCATAAACTGGCTGGCTGGGAAAAGATGAAAGAGTGGCCTTGCGTTTCAGGAATATGCAGATGCTTTTGTTTGAGTGCCGTTAACATGAGTTGAGTATGAGACAGAAAATTGAAGAGATACAAAGTTCTGGCGTAATAAATGCAATTTGGTGAGATACTTAAAAGTGTTCTCAGATTGCTTCTCTTGAAGACCCAATTAAAAAGTTTTTTGAATGTATACTTAAAGAGAATTAAAGCACAGTATTAAATACTTGACATAACGGATATGTAAATAATTGTTACATGGAAAGGGAAGCGAGAAATGTACAGATTATAGTATGACCCGTGTGATCACATTGCTTTGATTTACTCTTTAAACAGCGAAATGTTGGAGTAAATCGTGCTATTAACATGATGCGAGGAGGCGCATATGTAATATATAATAGTAGAGTTGGGATATGATATGTATGCGTAAATCATTCTCGTGAGCAGCGAGGCCAGGAGATGACTGTGGCCCAAAAAAAGGCACAGAATGCTTTGCTCTCCAAACTGCTGTGGTTGCGTAATCTACTTGCCCGGGCATCTAACGGGCCCTGGCCAGCAATAGTTGGCTGTTAAAAGCTCGAAGAGTGTCAGCAGAAAAGAGCAAACATTGGCCACTTGTATTGAGGGCGGGAAGAGGAACCAGCCATAGCAGAATGCAGGGACCCCTGTCGTGGAAAACTACCATAGTGTCAGTTGGAGTTGGAAATAAACTTTTGAGACAGAGCATGCTCTACGTATCTCTCTGGCCTTGGTTATCATAGGTGACTCTTTCCTCGTCGTACGAGACAAACCAAGCCTGCGGAGTGGTGCTCTTGCACCCATCCTGCCTGCCTGGTGCCTTTTCTCCAAAGTTCAGTCCACACCACCTGAGTGGCTTCTCTGCACCATCGTCCCTGCACATTCTAGATTGTACCTGTTAAAGTCCTTGCCTGTTTTCTGCGCAATATTTTATTCAAAAAACATGCAACAAAATATTTTCCGGTATGCGCCGAACGAGAGCAGAAATTGAACAAAAGTTCCATTTCTGAGAGGTACTTGCGCTAATGCATGACACAGGAGAATCTTGTTGGAAGTGACGTTTACAAGCGCCAGTGGACTAATAAGCCACCGCATCTAGAACACGCTTTCACCATAGCTGAGAGTTTCAGCTGGAATAAGCAAGATATCTTCGAACGGAATACAGTCGAAGAAGACGAAAAATGTTCAAACAGCATCTACTTCAGAAATAGCCAGAGTGACAGTAGTAGTGACGGAGTGTTAGGGAGACCTGGGAGGACATGTTTAACTGGTGATCGAATGCGGACATTGTGAAGAAATTCCCGACAGCAAGGGGAGGGCAGGAGCTGGGTTTACCTGGACTGTGTGCCAGGCTACCGACTTTACTATTAATTTTGATAAATGGAACGAAAACAATGTCTTGTGACTCTTATTCTAGGGTATCAATAAGATTTAGTGATCTTTCTATAATCTTTTGATGTGGAAGGGATAGGGTGAGTGACACCTGTTACTTTGCACAAAGGTAAATGTTTTTCCTTTTTTATTTTTAGTTGATACTATGACATGCAGTGTATCGATGAAATGTCCAAAAAAAGACAACAAAAAAATAACACCCACTCGTAACTTGTTTACCTTTTTCATATTCAAGCGCTTTAACCAGCTCTGCTCTGTCAGTTTTTGGACTCAATGTGAAAGAC
>JAXMNL010001455.1:1308-19542 GCA_035128595.1 Eptatretus atami
TCTCCAATCTGTCCAACTCTTTTGTAAATCTTCATGCTCTTTTATCGTTGTCGCAGTTGTCAATGACGATTTGTCGATACAGTATTTCGTTTTAAATATTTTCCGTTCTCTTCTTCGTTCTCCCGTTGGTTGTGATCTCGTTGGGTTTCAGGAGGGGGAGGAAGTTCTCCCAGAACTCGAAATCTCCACTTCCTTTTTGTTGAAGGATCGTGATTCATGAACCAAAAAGAGAAGATCAATCTCCTCCATAAATAACACTGCATCCTCAATCTCCCTCCATTATAAACACTCATCCTCATCTCATCCATATAACACTCATCCTCAATCTCCTCATTATAACACTCATTCCTCTAATTCCTGCCATTATAACACTCATCCTCAATCTCCTCCATTATACACTCATCCTCAATCTCCCTCCATTTACACTCATCCTGAATCCTCGTTGTCCAATGATAACATCATTCTCAATCTCCTCCATTATATCACTCATGCCTCATCTCCTCCATTAATAACAACTCATGCCTCAAATTCCTCCATAATAAACCAAAGATCGTAAAGCAGAGCAAGATAGCCCACTCGTTGCGCACCGCGTTCAAATTCGTTGAAGTCGCAAACGGAGCAGAAGGCGGCCCATTTTAGCAAGCAAGCGGCCTGCTTTCTGGTTGTAAGTTCGAACCGCTGTTCGATCGGGAGTAAGGAGGAAGGAGAGGGGTGGGAAAGAGAGTAAAGCGATGATACATGAGCCAATGTTACAAGACAGTTTCTTTTTATTTCACAAGTGAATACACAAAATAAGAAGACGATGAGACTAGAAGAAATGGAGAGAAAGAACAAATTAGGAACGGTGAAATAGAGAGGAAGAGAAGCTAACAGATAAAAGAAAAGGCAAATTGAGAGAGGAAAGGATAAAAATAAAGCGCAGACACAACGCAGAAAGTATATTATTCTTACCTGGGGCATACTGTATATATATATATATATATAGTATATATATATATATATAATATATATATATATATATTATATATATATAGTGTTACGGCTGTGGAAATTCGCATTACACCTAAGGGCCCGCAGGTGAGATTATCTCTAAGTACATGTGGAGTTTAGCCAAACCCCCGTGTATAGAGGGAATTATGTGATTCATCGCGGGCTGCGACGGCTTTGAGTAGGCCATTTTTCCTGTTCTATCTTTATTTTGAAGCCAACCACGTCTCAACCGCCATTCACAAACACGCACGCCACCGCACCGATCTAGCTCCACATCATCGCATCACCGCCATTCCAAACGGCACCATAATCACCCTCACACACCCGAAACACCCCTTGCCACGCACCTTCACCTCTGCTCCTACGGCACCAGCACCACCTGTGACACTGAACGTCGGGCTGTCTCGGGCCCGTTCAGCGATTGGTGCCGAACGCACCGAGCCGCGAGCGCAAATGCGGCCCTTTCCGAGGGGAAACTCCGGAATCAGAAACGCTTCACGCCCACTTCTCCTCCGTCCAATTAGCGGCCGCGGGGCGGCTTGGCCCCGCTCCAGGCGCGTGTGTGTGAAGTCGATATAATGCAAATTCTAGGATCAGGGGAGGTTTCACATGCCCCGTTTCGTCCGACGCAATGGGCGAGCGTGGCTCCGCCCCCCGAGGTCATTCTGATCGAATATTGCATATTAGCTGCTCCTGCCAGCCTATAAAAAAGGCGAGCGCAAGGCGATATGAGTTTGCAGTTGGTTCTGGAGTCGGCCCTGAGGAGAGTGCGGAACTGAAGAGAGTCGGGTTTTGCAGAGAGAGTCCGGGCGAGGGAGAGCGGTGGAACTGCAGCTAAGGGAGCTCGGGTCGAGGCAAGAAGGACGGCGGTCGGCGACGAGGTCGCGGTGTGGATCGCTCGTCGCGGGACCATTCCAGCTAGCCCACTCCCGCTCCCCCAGGGATCAACAATCTCCCTTTCCCCGCGGCTGAGATAGTGCAAAGAGGGGGCCCGTTCCACCGCCATCCCCACAACGTGGTGCCAGAACGAACGCCGCCAAGGAGCACGGAGTCGGGGCACAGCCACGCGGCCTACATTTGCGGCTGCCCGCCAACGCGTCAGCGAGGCACGGGTAAGACCCACCCGGTCTCGCGACCGCTGGACGCTCTCTAGGTCCCGCGCACATTTGCCTACAGGCCTGGTCTGCTCCTTGTCTATGAGGGTGGCTTCTTCTTTTGCTTGTTGTGTAAATGTGTGGTGGCGCCCGTCTGTAAAGTAGAACTGTGTAAGTGTTGCCGTTGTGCGCGTAGTCGGTATTAACTCTGCGTCGTTGTTGCTTTTATTGTTTTGATTGCTTTTATGTGCATTTGACTGTATGGCTGTATATACGTGCTTTCTGTGTGTGTGAAATAATGTGCATTTGTTGAACTGTTTTCGCCGTTTCGCTTTGTCTTTTTTCTATTGTTGACTCTCCATCTGCTTCACGGTAAGGGGTTCGTAGTGGGCTAATACGCGGTAATTTAATCAGGACCGTCGAGGCCGACGATAAAGCGCTCTTATCACTGTGCCGGAACGGACCGCTTAAAGTCGGTTCGTGTCGGAGTCGCCTGTGGCGTGGTAGGCGATCGCCCGGTAGACCATTCGCGCAGGTACTTAGGTAGTTCGAATTTGGCGAGCAACCCTATCCTGCGCGGGTGGGCAATTGGCCTACGATCGTGGTGAGGTTTAAACCCCCACCCGTGACTAGCTCCCGGCGTTGGTCCGAGGGTCACGACTGAATTGTCTGTCCGGCTGGGCGACGTGCCGCGATTCGAGTTGCGTGGCCGTTTCGCACGCCGGAGGGCGCGAATTGCAACCAATATATATATATAATAATTATATAATATATATAGTATTATATTTGTTACGGCTGTTCGGAAATTCAGCAGAACACATAAGGTCCTAGTTCAATTTACGATCGATAAGTCTGTGTTCAGTTAGATTTCCCTACCGTTGTTTAATGGGGAATTATTCGTGTCACAGGCTGTGATCTCTTTGAGATAGCCGTTTTTCTTTTCACTATGCGTTATTTGGACCAACCACGTTTTTTCAACCACCACAACCACCTTCACAACGCCACCATCAACAACAACCACAATCACCTAACCCTCCCCGCACGCCAACTGCCGATCCCCTTCCACAAACCAAACGCACAACTCTGCTATGCGGTGGCGCGCGGATTCAATTCCCGCCTGTTTTCCCTCGCGCTTTGGTGTGGGGGAAGTGCGATCCAGCCAGAGGTGCAAAGGTCATGTGAAGGAGAGGCCTCATTTTGGGGGAAGGAGATCTCCCTGGACCTGTTGCCAAGTAATGATTCTCCTGGCCCCCCCGCGAGTCACGCGGAAGAGGGGAGCGAGAGGGCACGCCCTTTTCTGGAAGCTTCCGCAGGAGCTGGAAGGTAGGGCGGAGCAATAAACGGGGAGAGCGAGGCGTTGGAATTGGGGATATAAGGGCGCGCAGGACAACCAGTTGGGGTTTTTGTGCTTTTTGGGTCGTCTTCGGGCTTGCCTTTTTGTCGTCTTCGGGTTGAATGGTCGTCTTCGTGGGTTCACTGGTGGTACTTCTGTCGTGTGCATTGGTGGTCTCGTCGTCGTCGAGGTGGGTGCCTTCTGCCTTGGGTGCGGCCAAGTCGTGTGGTTGTGTGGCGGGTGGTCCGGGTCGAGGCGCGAAGGACCGCGGACAGGGAGGCGCCGCTTTTGCAGCTCTGGCCGCGGCAGCCTGCGCACCTGGGAGGAGAGCGCCGGAGAGAGCTCGCCCACCATCGCACCACAGGTGGCAGGTAACCTGCAACGGTTCGTCGGGTCCGTTCGGTCAACCAGGCTCCACGCCATAAAGGTCACAGACGCCTGTCTGCGCCCTTGTCTGTGGGGCTAGCCTTCTTCCTTTTGATTGAATGTTGGTGGCGGTCGTATCCTGTAAGGTAAAAAACTGTTAAAGTGACTTAGATAATTGCTGATAGAACGGTCGTAGTGCTTTTCACCTTGCTCGTGTCGTTGCCCGTCCCGTGCATGATTGTTTGCCCCTGTATACGTGTTTTTTGAATACCTGCATTGATTGCATGGCTGCACATACGTGCATACTGTATAATAATGTGCTTGTGTGAATGTTACGCCGTTCGTTCGTGTCTTTTTCCCCCATTGGAATGCCATATTGCATCTCGGAAGTATTAGTTGGGTTTTTAAATCCGGTTAATAGACTCGATCCGGCGAGGTCGGCGATAATACCGCTCGGTTATCACTTGCAGATACGGAGGACCGCTTGAACGTTTCGTGTCCAAGCGACCGCGCCGAGGTAGCGGTCCTCCCGGTAGGCTACCCGCGCAGGTACTTAGGATATCGATATTCGGCGATTGACCTCTAATTTTGCGCGGGTAGAAAATTTTGGTAGGCGTGGTGGGGTGAAGACCCACCCGTGACAGGGTTCGACGTTGTTCCGGAAGGTCACGACTGAATTGTCCGTCCGTGTGGCCGAGCGGCTACTATTAGTGAAAAGCGGTCGTTTCGCACGCGTGGGCGCGAATTTCGTAACATCTGTTGGTTCAGGGTGTGGGATTCAAATCCATCCTGCCTCCAACTAAATTCACGGGAATGCGAATCGGGGTGTGTAGAGCGACCCTCGATTCCACCAAAATAACGAGCTTTTTAATAGTTCCGAGAAGCAAGATGGCGTTTCAAGGCGAACGTGTGCAGGGTGGATTAAGAAATGTGTTTTTGAATGTAGGATCCATGGCCCGGACCGTTCTTTCTTTTTTATATCCCACCGCTAATTTTAATCATGGGGCCGCTCACGCCTATACTGAGCACGAAACTTTGCCGGTTCCAAATAGCGGCGCCTTGCCGCATCTACAGCGCAACGCGGAGCGGGCTGCTATTAATGCCAGACAGGGCCCACTTGAACACGAGCCAGCTAGTAACAATTTGCTGGCAGAAATGAAAAAAAATCGCGCGATTTGATGGATGCAATGGATGCGCACACGATAGCATTCAGGAGCGATATGCAAAGCCTGCAGGCGGGCAATATATGGCACTTGCCGTGCAACGAAGCACCACCCGCAGACGGTTGGGAGTTGAAATGGCTGGCGCCACATGTTGGAGCGAACGAGCATGGGGGAGTGCAACGGCTGTCCGGCCCGCGATGGAAGCGGGGGAAGGAGATAATAATTGGGAGACGCGTTGGCGAGAGTGCGTGAGGATGAAAGTAACGGTGACCAACAGAGGGAAAATAAGTGGGGTGACTGAAACGTGTAAAACGAGACGCGGAGAGACAACTACAATATAATGTATCGAGACGCGGGAGATAGCAAGATGTAGAGGAGAGAATACAACGATAAAGAGGGTGAATGGGACCGCGTGTGTGAGTAACAGGTGTGCGAGGTTGCGAGTGAGCCGGGGTGCGTGCCTCCCATGTGTGGTAACGATCAAGGAAAGAAAAATGGAAATTCTTGCATTTTTGTGGGAATTATTGTCTTCAAGTCAAATTTAAATTCATATGCAAATGAGCTAATTAGCATAAACAAAATATATTTTAATACGTGAATTGTAATAACGCTTAAATTTGACACGCAATTTTGTGGTTTATGTTATATTTGACAGGGATATTGACATTTGCGATCTGTTGTGAGATTCTGCTATTTTGTTTGGTTGCCATGGAAACAGCTTGAAAATATAAAGCATAGTGCAATGAAGTTATTTTTCCTGGAACATCTTTTTTTCTGAACTTGGGATATATATGAACATGTGGTAATCAGTTGAACATTGTCGCAAGGGGGGGTGGGGGTAGGTCCCAGTGCCGCCGCTCGATGATGTAAGTGTATATCTCTGCTCTCTCTCTCTCTCTCTCTCTGCTCTCCTGCTCTCTCCTCTCTCTCCTCGTCTCCTCTCTCTCTCTCTCTCTCTCTTCTCTCTCTTCTCTCAATATCAAGTTTTTTTTGTCGTGAAATAATTATTTTAATTTACCGACAGCACTGTTGTCCAATCATCGGCATTTTCATCTCGAGAAACGATCGATTGACTGAATACATCTGCTCAGACTCTGCACCATTGTCCTTCTGACACACGTCACTGCCGAGCTCGCGGTAAAAACCGTTCATTTCTGAAGAACGGTTGAATATCCTCAAGCCGATTTTTCGTGCACACGGTTTCGTTTGGACCGAGTTCGCTTCTACGTCGGTTTCAACAGGTTTGGGTTTGTTCTTTCCCCTCCCCCGCCCCCGCCCCCCCCCATTTCACCCCAACGAATGTTCTGCTGTAATGAGGGGGAAAACCGGGGGGAAAAAAAACAATCCCCCTTTCCCCTTCCTTCCGGAGACCAATTTGATTGTTCTTCAGAGGGGAATCTGACTAGGTCTGAGGCTTTGACTCAGTGAATTGGCCGCATATCGTCGGTCCTGCTCCTGTGTGACCTTCCTCTGAGCGTCCTGGGGCCATGATCTGGACCTTCTCGCGACCCGTGTGCCGAGGCTGGTGTGAACTATGAGGGTGCGGACCGGTGAGGTCATGCTGAAGAGGGTGTGTGTGGTCCAAGCGGTTCGGTTTGATATGGATCACCGGGACCTTGGAGTGAATGTGAACACGAACGGCAGTTTAAAACCCGAGGTGAACCGTCCTCTCGACCCTTTCCGGCTGGAGGGTGAGGTGAAGACCGTTCGCTCCTATTTCCCACCATGCCCGCAGGCTTCCAGGTCGCGTCTCAGACAGACCATCTGGTCCCTGGAACGTCCGGTTTCGTGAAGGTCCGCGAGAGCCGTGGTGTCGCAGACCAGGGTCCAAACCTGGGCTGGGGTCCCTCGGTATCCCCCCATTCCGATCTCTAACCACCCAGTTGAATGGACCCCGCTTCCATGGACTGAGCCTGTCGGTGTTGGCGACGTGCTCCGGAGGGGGTCGCCGCCCGGCTGCAGCCGTTTATTGATTCACACCGTCTGGTGTGGTTGCAGGAATGACCGCGACACATGTGGAATCATTCCGACGGACACGACCCCCGAGCGACGTGATTCGGACGGCCCGGCTGAGATGTCGGACGGTTCCGGCAGCGGGCGTCCAGGGTGGGACGGGGGAAACGAGCAAGAAAAGGAAACGGAGCACAGAGGTGAGAATCGTAAGCTAGAAAGAGCGTCCGATGATTGCAGACCTCACCAGAACTTGTGTTGTGCGGTGTATTTGTAGTTTTCGGTGTATTTTGTAGTTTTAGGCGGTGTATTTTTGTAGTTTTATGCGGTGTTATTTTGAGTTTTGTGCAGTGTATTTTGTAGTTTTTTATGCGGTGTATTTTTGTAGTTTGTGCGGGTGTATTTTGTAGTGTTGTGGTGGTGTATTTTGTAGTTTTGTGCGGTGTATTTGTTGTTTTGTGCGTGTGTACTTGTAGTGTTGTGTGTTGTTTTGAGTTTTGTCGGTGTATTTTGTAGTTTTTGCGATGTATTTTTGTAGTTTTGTGCAGTTGTATTTTGTTTAGTGTTGTGTGGTGTATTTTGTAGTTTGTTGGTGTATTTTGTAGTTTTTATGCGGTGTAATTTGTATTTTGTGCGGTGTATTTTGTAGTGTTTGTGGTGTATTTTGTAGTTTTGTGCAGTGTATTTTGGTAGTTTTATGCTGTGTATTTTGTAGTGTTGTGTGGTGTATTTCTAGTTTTGTGGGTGTATTTTGTTTGTTTTGGTGGCGGTGTATTTTGTAGTTGTGCGGTGGTATTTTGTAGTTTTTTGGCGGTGTATTTGTAGTTTTGTGCGGTGTATTTTGTAGTGTTGTGTTGGTATTTGTTAAGTTTTGTGCAGTGTATTGTTGTAGTTTTATTGCGGTGTATTTGTAGTTTTGTGCGGTGTATTTTGTTGTTTTGTGTGGTGTATTTTGTCAGTTTGTGGCAGTGTATTTTGTAGTTTATGCGGTGTATTTTTGTAGTGTTGTGGTGTATTTTCTAGTTTTGTGGCGGTGTATTTTGTTGTTTTGTTGCGGTGTATTTTTGTAGTTTTGTGCGTGTATTTTGTTAGTTTTGTGTGGTGTATTTGTGTTTTGTGCAGTGTATTTTGTAGTTTTATGCGGTGGTATTTTGTAGTATTGTGTGTGTATTTTCTAGTTTTGTGTGGTGTAATTTTTGTTGTTTTGTGCGGTGTATTTGTAGTTTTTGTGTGTGTATTTGTAGTTTGGTGCAGTGTAAATTTTGTAGTTTTATGCGGTGTATTTGTAGTGTTGTGTGGTGTATTTTCTAGTTTTTGTGCGGTGTATTTTGTTGTTTTGTGCGGGGTATTTGTTGTTTGTGCGGGGGGTGTAATTTTGTAAGTTTTGTGGGCAGTGTATTTTTGTAGTTTTATGCGGTGGTTATTTTGTAGTGTTGTTGTGGTGTATTTTCTAGTTTTGTGCGTGTTGTATTTTGTTGTTTTTTGTGTGGTGTATTTTGTAGTTTGGTGCAGTGTATTTGTAGTTTTAATGCGGTGGTATTTTGTAGTTTTTGTGGCGGTGTTTGTAACTTATTGCGGTGTATTTGTAGTTGGTGGGCGGTGGTATTTTGTAGTGTTGTGTGGTGTATTTTTGTAGTTTTGGTTGGCAGTAATTTGTAGTTTTATGCGGTGTAATTTTGTAAGTGTTGTGTGGGTAATTTCTAGTTTTGTGCGTGTATTTTGTTTGTTTTTGTGGCGGTGGTATTTTGTAGTTTTTGTGCGGTGTATTTGTAGTTTTGTGCCGATGTATTTTGTAGTTTTGTTGTGGTGTATTTTGTAGTTTTGTGCAGTAATATTTTGTAGTTTTATGCGGTGGTATTTTGTAGTGTTGTGTGGTGTATTTTCTAGTTTTGTGCGGTGTATGTTTTGTTGTTTTGTGCGGTGTAATTTGTAGTTTTGTGCGGTGTATTTGTAGTTTTTTGGCGGTTGTATTTTGTAGTTTTGTGGGCGGTGTATTTTGTAGTTTTGTGTGGTGTATTTTGTATTTTTGTGGGCAGTGTATTTTAGTTTTATGCGGTGTATTTGTAGTTTTGTGCGGTGTATTTTTGGTAGTTTGTGCGGTGTATTTGTAGTTTTTGTGCGGTGTATTTTGTAGTGTTGTGTGGTGTATTTTTGGTAGTTTTGTGCAGTGGTATTTTGTAGTTTTTATGGCGGTGATTTTGTAGTGTTTTTGTGCGGTGTATTTTCTAGTTTTGTGCGGTGTATTTTGTTGTTTTGTGCGGTGTATTTTGTAGTTTGTGCGGTGTATTTTGGTAGTGTTTTTTGCGGTGTATTTTTAGTTTTGTGCGGTGTATTTTTGTAGTGTTGTGTGGTGTAAATTTTGGTAGTTTTGTGCAGTGTATTTGTAGTTTTATGGCGGTGTATTTTGTAGTTTTGTGCGGTGTATTTTGTAGTTTTGTGCAGTGTATTTTGTAGTTTTAATGCTGTGTATTTTTTGTAGTGTTTTGTGTGGTGTATTTTCTAGTTTTGTGCGGTGTATTTTGTTGTTTTGTGCGGTGTATTTTGTAGTTTTGTGCAGTGTTTTGTGTTTTTGCGGTGTATTTTGTATGTTTGTGTGATGTATTTTCTAGTTTTTTGGCGGTGTATTTTGTTGTTTTGGTGCGGTGTATTTGTGTTTGGTGCGGTGTATTTTGTAGTTTTGTGCGGTGTAATTTTGTAGTTTTGGTGTGGTGTATTTGTAGTTTTTTGTGCAGTGTATTTGTAGTTTTATGCGGTGTATTTTTTGTAGTGTTGTGTGGTGTATTTTTAGTTTTTTTGCGGTTGTATTTTTGTAGATTTGTGCGGTGTAATTTTTGTTGTTTGTGTGGTGTATTTTGTAGTTTTAATCGCGGTGTATTTTGTAGTTTTTTTGCGGTTATTTTGTAGTGTTATGTGGTTATTTGTACGTTTTGTGCCAGTGTATTTTGGTGTTTTATGCGGTGTATTTTGTAGTTTTTGTGCGGTGTATTTTGTAGTGGTTTGTGGTGGTGTATTTGTAGTTTTTGCGGTGTATTTGTTAGTTTGTGTGGTGTTTTTTGGTAGGTTATGTGGTGTTTTGTAGTTTTGTGCAGTGTATTTTGTAGTTTTATGTCGGTGTATTTTTGTAGTTTGTGCGGTGTATTTTGTAGTGTTGTGTGGGGTATTTTTGTAAGTTTTGTGCGGTGTATTGTAGTTTTAAATGGCGGTGTATTTTGTAGTGTTGTGTGGTGTAATTTTTCTAGTTTTGTGCGGTGGTATTTTGTTGTTTTGTGCGGTGATTTTGTAGTTTTGTGCGGTGTATTTTGTAGTTTTTTTGCGGTGGTATTTGTAGTTTTGTGCTGTGTATTTTGTAGTGTTGTGTGGTGTATTGTAGTTTTGTGCAGTGTATTTTGTAGTTTTTATGCCGGGTATTTTGTAGTTTTGTGCGGTGTATTTTGTAGTTTTATGCGGTGTATTTTGTAGTTTGTGCGGTGTATTTTGTAGTGTTGTGGTGTGTATTTGTAAGTTTTGTGCAGTTATTTTGTAGTTTTATGCGGTGTATTTTGTAGTTTTTGTGCGGTGTATTTTGTAGTTTTATGGCGGTGTATTGTGTAGTTTGGTGCGGTGTATTTTGTATTTGTGCGGTATATTTGAGTTTTATGCGGTGTATTTTGTAGTTTTGTGTGCGGTGTATTTTGTAAGTTTATGCGGTGTATTTTTGTAGTGTTGTGTGGTGTATTTCTGTTTTTGTTGCGTGTTATTTTGTTGTTTTGTGCGGTGTATTTTGTAGTTCTGTGCGGTGTATTTTGTAATTTTTTTGCGGTGGTATTTTTGTAGTTTTTGTGGCGGTGTATTTTTGTAGTTTTTGTGCGGTGTATTTTGTAGTTTTCTTTGCGGTGTATTTTGTAGTTTTGTGCGGTGTATTTTTTTAAGTTTTTGTGCGGTGTATTTTTGTAGTTTTGTGCGGTGTATTTGTAGTTTTGTGCGGTGTATTTTGAGTTTTTTTGCGGTTATTTTGTCGGTTTTGTTCGATGTAATTTTGTAGTTTTGTGCGGTGTATTTTGTAGTTTTGTGCGGTGGTATTTTGTGTTGTTTGTGTGGTGTATTTGTAGTTTTGTGCGTGTGTAATTTTGGTTGTTTTGGTGCGGTGTATCTTGTTAGTTTTGTGTGGGTGGTATTTGTAGTTTTATGACAGGTGTATTTTGACAGTTTAATGCGGTGTATTTGTAGTTTTGTGCGGTATGTTTTGGTAGTTTGTGCGGTGTAAATTTGTGTAGTGTTTGTGTGGTTGTATTTTGTAGTTTTGTGGGTGTATTTTTGTTGTTTTTGTGCGGTGTATTTTGTAGTTTTTGTGTGGGTTATTTTTGTAGTTTTTATGCGGTGTAATTTTGTAGTTTTGTGCGGTGATTGTAGTTTGTGTGGTTATTTTGTGTAGTTTTGTGCGGTGTATTTGTAGTTTTGTGCGGTATATTTGTAGTTTTTGTGCGGTGTATTTTTGTCCGTTTGTGTGGTGTATTTGTAGTTTTGTTGCGGTGTTTTTGTAGTTTTTTGTGCGGTGTATTTGTGGTTGGTGCCGTGTATTTGTAGTTTGTTGTGTATTTTGTAGTTTGTGCGGTGTATTTTGCTAGTTTTGTGCGGTGTTTTGTAGTTTTGTTTCGGTGTATTTTGTTTTGTGCGGTGTATTTTTTGTAGTTTTGTGCGGTGTATTTTGTGTTTTTGTTCGGTGTATTTTGTAGTTTTGGTTGCGGTGTATTTTGTAGTTTGTGCGGTGTATTTGTAGTTTTGTTCGGTGTTTTTGTAATTTTTGCGGTGTTTGTAGTTTTGTGCGGTGTATTTTTGTCGTGTTGTGTAGTGTATGGTAGTTTTGGTTGCGTGTTTTTGTAGTTTTTGTCGTGTATTTTGTAGTTTTGTGCGGTGATTTTTGTTTTGTGCGGATGTATTTGTAGTGTTTCGGTGTATTTGTAGTTTGTGCGGTGTATTTTGTCGTGTGTGTGGTGTATTTTGTAGTTTTGTGCGGTGTATTTGTAAGTTTTGTGTGGTGGTATTTTGTGCGGTGTATTTGTGTGGTGTTGTTCGCGTGGCACTGCCAAAGTAGGCCTCGTCAAAATAAATAAATAAATAAAAGAACCCCAGACCACAAAAATTAATAATTCCGGCTGCCGTACCATGTGACGCAAGTTGAAATTTAAAATATGTTTTCCCCATCATAGAGTTTCATAACGGTGAGTTTCATGTTGATCATTAGCGGTTCCACAGAAACAATTTATAATTGTTTTTCTTAATTCAACATGGCTGCCAAACCATATTGATTTAATCATTTTGATGGAGGCCTCAAGTCCAGACATGAGATCAGGGCGTCTCACACCGGACGTCTCGTGCTTTTGATACAGTTCTGGCATCCCACGTTGCTCTGAAAACCCTCTCAGCATCCAAGGCCAACACCACCTGCTCCTGCCTTCACTCGACTCGTGGCCACGTGCGCTCTCAACGGAATGTTTCATTCCTCTCCTGTCGGCTGAAGTGCCCAAGGGCAATGTTGTGGCCTCGTTCTAATCCTGATTTCTTCTGATTATTTGACTCTCCGGAAATCCTTTTTAATCTCTTTGTTGATGACTTCACACTCTGCAGTGACATTCGTCATCCCTTCAAACAGGTAGGATGCGCTCTTCCCTCTTCAAAACTTGGACAAAATCACAAGATCGGTCAAACAATTGAAATATGTCTTTCAATCCTGCAAATCTTCACACTCTCCTATCTCTTCTCTCTCTCTTCTCTCTTCTTGAAAGGACCATCTGGAAACCCCCCCCATCTACTTTTTTAACATCTCTTGCGGATAGTTCAGTTGTTGAATCTCCTGGGTCAAAACTTCAACTCCTATCAGCCATGATCTATATTGAGCAACACATTTCAACGTTGCTCGCAAAGCCATCTACCTGACTGATCCCTACAAAGTCCTTCTTTGCTCACACCTGGACTCCTATCCACTTCACCAAGGCCTTCATCGCAGCTTGATGGAACAGCTGCTCTCCCTCTGGGCTGGCATCCCGTGCCTCACACTTGCTTCAGCTTGACACCATGGGATACCAGGTGTTCAAGATCATTGTTCCGCATTGGAAACTGGGTCTGTGTCCATCACTCCATCACAAACAGGTCGGTGGTCAACTATGTCTTCTGCCGCCTCTTTTTTGGTCTGCACTCCTCTCTCTTTCCGTTTGTTTTGTCTCCTGACTTTGTGACGCAACGTTCCCTCTCTGACTGATAACACGAAATTGCAAATCTCGTTACGGTACATGGACTTAAGACGCAGCTGTCACAACAAACAAATTTGGCTATCACATTAGGCATGGTAGGGATATTAAATTGTGGCGGTCACGCCAATCATGTGACCGGGAAGTGTGTCAAAATGGCGACTTATTAAATCTTTGGGGAAAATCAGTGGGTAATTCCTTCAAAATCTTCTTCTCACAGAACCACAGTTAGAATCCTACCAATTGGGTTCCATATTAGGAAGGTCCTGCTGTTAATTGCGGAGGTCATGTCGATCACATGACCCGGAGTGTGTCAAAATGGCGGTCGGCGTATTCCTGCCAAACAAGTTTCAGATATGCTACAAACTGTTGGTTGCAACATTAGGCCACTGTAGAGAGATGTTAAAATTGCCAGTTGTTCTCATCACATGACCGAAGTAATGTTAACAATGGCGGACTTCCTCAAAAAATTTGGACTTGTGTGAATTCCTTCAAAATCTTCCTCTCCAGAGCACTGGCCAGATTGCGACCAAAAGTTTGGTGACAATTGAGCCAGGGCACAGATAACCAGTCAGTGGTCTACTCTTTTTTTTTACCTTTAGCTTTTGTCATCAATTTTCAACAAATGCTTTAAATTGTTAGACTATTAGAATATGGAGAAGATAAATTTAAATAATTTGATCAAAGGTCAAGGCTAGCGTCACGTAAATCGTCTATATATAATATATTATATATATATATATATATATATTATATATATATAATATTTATATATTTTTTTTTTTCAGCTTTAGTCATGCTTAGCACACGTAAGAAGAGTGTGAATACAAAGCGGAACATGGACGGGCTTTGCATTTGCAGGTGTTTTTGATTTTTTTTGCAACTATCATCTCATATTGTCTGGCTGGTCATTGGGAATCACCAACGTGAGAAAATAGCAACATTGATTTCTTAAAAAAAAAAGAAATAAAAGAAAGCTAAATCCTCAAACATTGAATTAAGCTGACGCCGATGGTATCCATAATCCTTGGCACCTCAACACATCACGACGAATTAGTTCTGTGGGTTTTTGTCCTTTGCAGAGAAGAAGTGAAATGGTTTCTTCTCCAATCGACCCAGTTCTTCAACACAGAAGATTGTTTAAATCAACAAATGCCTTCTTGTCAGGACACGCGATAAATTGAACAGCGTGTCTCACGACATCACACAAGGTTATTCAAAAGGCACCCAAGCAGATCCAAAGAAATGAACAACCTACCGCGTGTTCTGTGTGGACAAAGGAGTTTGATTGTGACTCAACTTCACATCGACAATCAAAGAATACCTCTGGGGAGAAACCTACAACCGCTCCAGTGTGTACCAAGACATGTACTCAGGGATCGAATCAATATCATCATCGAAGATTTCACACTGGGGAGAAACCCAACCAGGGAGAAAAACCACAAACGAACATCACACTGTGGAAACCGTACAAGTGTTCTGTGTGGTTGAAGGATTTTTAGTCAATTATCAAACTTGAATAATCCAAACGAACTCACACTGGGAGAAACCGTACAAGTGCCTGTGTGTTCGAAGGATTGTACTTATCAAAACTTGAATAATCCACAAAAGAATCACAACTGGGAGAGAAACCGTACGAATGTTTCTATGTGTGTTCAAGGATTTTAGTCATTCATCAACCTTGAATATCCACAAACGAACTCACACTGGGAGAAACCGTCAAGTGTTCTGTGTGTTCGAAGGATTTTAGTCATATCAAACTTGAATACCACAAACGAACTCACACTGGGGAGAAACCTGAAAGTGTCCTGTGTGTTTCGAAGGATTTTAGTCAATTATCACACTTGAATAATCCACAAACGAACTACACTGGGGAGAAACCGTACAAGTGTTCTGTGTGTTCGAAAGGATTTTAGTCAATTATCAACCTTGAATACACACAAACGAACTCACACTGGGGAGAAACCGTACAAGTGGTCTGTGTGGTTCGAAGGATTTTAGTCACTTATCAAACTTGAATTTCCACAAACGAACTCACACTGGGGAGAAACCGTACAAGTGTTCCTGTGTGTTCGAAGGATTTTAAGTCAATTATCAAACTTGAATAACACAAACGAATCACACTGGGGAGAAACCGTACAAGTGTCCTGTGTGTTTGAGGATTTTCAGTCAATTATCAACACTTGAATTACCACAAACGAACTCACACTTGGGAGAAACCGTCAGTGTTTCTGTGTGTTCGAAGGATTTTAGTACTTTATTCAACCTTGAATTACCACAAACGAACTCACACTGGGAGAAACTATCAAGTGTTCTGTGTGTTCGAAGGATTTAGTCTTATCAACCTGAAATACCAACAAACGAACTCACACTGGGGAGAAACCGTACAAGTGTTCTTGTGTTCGAAGGATTTTAGTCGTTATCAACCTTGAATAACCAAAATGAAACTCACACTGGGAGAACCGTACAAGTGTTCTGTGTGTTCGAATGATTTTGTACGTATCAAGCCTTGAATACCACAAACGTCACACTGGGAGAACCGTACAGTGTTCTTTGTGTTCGAAGGATTTTAGTAACTTATCAACTTGAATACCACAAATGAACTCACACTGGGAGAAACCGTACAAAGTGTTCTGTTGTTTCGAAGATTTTTAGTCAATTATTCAACCTTGAATTACCACAAACGACCTCACACTGGGGAGAAACCGTACGAAGTGTTCTGTGTGTTCGAAGGATTTTCGTGACTTATCAACTTGAATACACAAACGAATCACATGAGGCGAAGACTCCTAACGAGTGTTCTATGATGTTCTAAAGGATTGTTAGTACGTCATACCTTGAATATCCACACACGACTCACACTAGGGGAGAAACGCGTACAAATGTTCTGTCGTGTTCGAAGGATTTACTCGATTATCAACTTGAATAACCTACAACTACACTCACCACTGGGGATGAGAAGACGTCGAAAGTGTTCTGTGTATGTGTTCGAGATTTTCGTGACTTAATCAAACCTTGAATACAACAAAGACTCACCACTGGGGAGAAACCGTAAAATGTTGGTCTGTGTTGTGTCGAAGGATTTTCGTGACTTTATCAAACTTGAACTAGTACCAAACGAACTCACCTGGGGAGAAACCGTACAAATGTTCTGTGTGTTCGAAGGATTTTAGTGACTTATCAACCTTGAATTCCACAAACGAACTCACACTGGGGAAAACCGTACAAGTGTTCTCGTGTGTTCGAAGGATTTTCGTATTTCAACTTGAATAAACACAAAAGAACTCAACTGGGGAGAAACCGTCAAATGTTCTGTGTGTTTCGAAGGATTTGTCGGTTTCAACCTTGAATATCCACAAACGAACTCACACTGGGAGAAACCGTCATAGGAGTGTTTTTGTGTGT
This sequence comes from Eptatretus atami, assembly GCA_035128595.1. Taxonomy (NCBI): domain Eukaryota; kingdom Metazoa; phylum Chordata; class Myxini; order Myxiniformes; family Myxinidae; genus Eptatretus; species Eptatretus atami. Next base: position 17,834 of record JAXMNL010001455.1, read on the forward strand.
TCGAAGGATTTTAGTCAATTATCAAACTTGAATAAACAAAACGAAAACTCACACTGGGGAAGAAACCGTACAAATGTCTGTGTGTTCGAAGGATTTTAAGTCAATTATCAACTTGAATAAACACAAACGAACTCACACTGGGAGAAACGTCAAAGTGTTTCTGTGTGTTCGAAGGATTTTAGTGATTATCAACCTTGAATTACCACAAAGAACTCACACTGGGGAGAAACCTATCAAGTGTCTGTGTGTCGAGGATTTTCGTGACTTATCAACCTTTGAATCACCACAAACGAACTCACACTGGGAGAAAGAGTTTGTTCTTGACAAATGTGCCAAGTGCACACTTGTACAATGAAAAGCAAAAGAGGCCTGCAACATCTCAATTTATCCAAGTCCAACAATACAGGAACTAGAATCGAAGCATCTACAATACCTCGGATTACAAGAAGGCCACAGATCTAAACACAAAAAGTGTAAAATAATCACAAAGAGTACTTATGGCAGAATAAGACGAATTCTGAAGTCATCCCTCTCTTCAAGAAACAAATCAAAGCTGTAACCACGTGCAGTGCCAGTATTCCAATATAGCTGTGCAATTATAAAGTGGCCACATTAAGGAAACTTCAACTATTCACAAGATATTCGCATAAACCAATGATACCGAGGTTGAACTTAACTGAGGGGAGAGAGGAGGAGGTGGTTGGATGGAGCTTAACCAAGTGCACAGAACAAGCGTGTGTGGGACTAGTGGAGTATGTGAAAGCTACAGACTATCGGATGAGATTTGTAACACGAGCAGAAAACAACAAACAGAAAGGATCTTAATCATTTAACAATCCAATGATTGCAATAAATATATATATATATATATATATATATATATATATATATATATATATATATATGTTCAGCAGAGATTGTCTGACAAATGGGAGAATGACAAAAGAGCAGGAAGATTTTAAAAAGAGCTCGACAGGATAGGGATCGACAAGGAAAGCTCATTGGAATGGGAAGAAGGGCAAATTGAATGGGATGGAGAACAAGTCATCATCAATGCTCAAGACGAGGACATTGCACTGATGCCGTTAAGAAATGGTGGGATTGAGTCAATGGACAAATGCAGGTTTTGTGAGGTGAGAAACAGAAAGTCCAGTCATCTCCGTTCGGGGTGTAAAAACTATGTCAGAACAGCTGTACACAGAAAGACATGACAGCATCTGTAAAATAATCACTGGCACATCTGTAACATTTCAACATCCCGGTCGCAGAACAATCAGGAAACACAAACCAGAGCAGATCCTTAAAAATGAACATACACATGCTCACGTGCGACAAGATGATCCGTCAAGTGTGGACGTCGCAACAAAGCATTGCGTCCCGGACACGGTGCTCAAAACGAAAAGGAAAAGTCCATTGCGATCGCAGGTTTCAGTTCCCAATGACTTTGGAATAAATGACACAGAATAGGAAAATGACCAAATACAGGATCTAAAAAAATGAGGTTAAGAGCAGACATTGGAAATTGAAAAACTGAAATTGTACGGTGATCGTCGGAACTCAGGAATGATAAAGAAAACCCCTCACTGAGTGTTTAAAAATCATTCCGGGGAATATCACTCCAAACGAGCGACAAGTGGAACGCTGTCGAGGTTCAGTGAAGATTTGAAAAAGAGCCTTGGGAACGAGGCAAGACGACGATGTTTCACAAT
>JAXMNL010001457.1:538-14318 GCA_035128595.1 Eptatretus atami
GATCCCGAACAGATCTTCCCTGCTTGGAGAGGAAGGTGGGAGATGGCATCCTCTTCCAAAATAATCCCGTGGCATCCTCTTCCAAAACGTTCCCATCCCGTGTCTTCAGCATTGAAAACCTGCTTCGCATAAATCCCTTCACCTCGATTAGTTCCGTGAGCCATGGTAAGAGAGAGATAAAATGTATGCAGTAGGAAGATCCAGTTAACTTTTAACAAATTTCGGATGAACCATTTGGAGAGCAATATTGTTTCAACTCTAATCACAGAAAGAGATGTACAGCTTGTCATTTTTATTTAGGGGGAGCAGGGAATAAACGGTTTTACTGATATAAGTACCAACTAGATGAAATGAGTTTGAATTGTATACAATGTGCAAAAAAGGAACTTAATCTAGGACACTGTCCACGTCTGCACATTGTCGCACCGAAAAAACACACACAGCTGTGTGCAACGGACGGCTTTGCTTTGCACACTGGCATCCTTCCTGTGCACCCGTTTTTTTATGCACACTAATAAGTTCTCTGCAGCCCTTTGATGCTTGGCAGGGTTCTCCATAAGGCGCTCACCCACGATTCGCTCACTGTCGAGTTGCCACCCATTTTTCCGCACTCGGAGCGACTTGGAAGTGTTTGGTTGGCCCTCCAATGCCTGACCAGACGTATCCTGCTTGGTAAGCTAGCCAACGCTTTACATGTGTTAGAGTGCTGCACGTGACGGTGGGATGTTTCTCACCACGATTCGCCATTACAGTAGAGACAGAGATGCTTCCTGGCTTCATTCACATCGTAGCAGTTGTACGTGCGAGAGTCACAGCCAGAACGCCACATACTTTTCGAGCTTTTCACGCCGCTCAGCTTCTCGTAACTTCATCGGCGCGTCAGCCGCACGTCGTCAGCAAATACTTCGTGACTGTCCTGCCGGTCGTTTCCCATATTCCCAGACGGCATCTTTAGACGCACGGACGCTCAATCGACGCCACCACCCACCGCTCGTCACCATCTGATACCTGGCGTGCATAAACTCGAGGCCAGGTCCTCTGCAGTACATTCATCATGGGCCAAGCCTCACCTCGGGGGGCCCACCACAACATAGAAGAGAAACCAGATAAGAGAGAAGAGATAGACCAAGAAAGCTACACCACACGTTACACATCTCTCAGCTGATTGCCAGCCTCGCAATGGCCTAGATAGATTCCGTCAGTAGCCCGTGCACTGACTCTCTTCATCGCATTGGTGTAGGCATGGCAGCAGTGGAAGCATCATTCGCGTAGTCTGCTACTCATCGTGTGAACATGGTGACGCCCAGCATGCTTCCCTGGCACTGTTCCACTTCAGATTCGATAACAGTGGCTAGAACTCTGAAGAGCTCAGTCATTGTTGCTGTCAAGCCACGCAGAAGCTTTTCAGTTCGTGTGGAGCTCGTGGTTTTCTCGGAATCGAAGAAGCTTTTCCAAGTACCGCTCGGCCTCTCTGGTGTGTGCTTTGAGACTGTCAGCCTTATAGGCATCCACACAATCATCTACTCGATAAGCATACATGTACAAGTTGCCACTATAGACAGATATGGAACAGGCACATATGTACCTTTGAATGTTTTCACGTTGTTTGTGCAGTCTTCGAGAATTCGTGATGGACAAGAGCAAGCCCCCGTCAAAGATCTTCACATCACATCAGGTGTTGTTCTGTGACGTTGGGCTAGTGGTTCCAAACACTTCAGCATTCAGCTTTTCTCGCGAGTCGCATCATGTTATTTTCAGCCAGAGACGGTGGCCAAGAGTAGGTTTCTCATGGCTGGAAGAAGATGTCCATATCACCAATTTCGTGCCTTGGCAAAGATATGTAATTCCTAGAAATGTTGCAGGTCACCTCTTCATGTTTGACAAGTTTGGACTTCTCATTAGGGCACTTTCCGTTCTCCGGCGCAGACTTGAACAATTGAAAGATTGTATCTTTGAGGCAAGTTTCATTAGAGTGGCTTCTCCATCTTCACAAGCCGCGAATCGAACGAATGTTTTGTATTGATCTTTATATTTCCTCTGCTTCCGAGAATGTTTTTTGATGCACTTCATCAGCCAATGATGACGCTTTGTGTCGCAGTGGTGAGGAGATGCAGTGCTGCGTTCTGTGAAGGGATTACCAAGCTGCATTCATACATCTATCACGCTTTGGTACATTTGAGGCAATTCTTTTTGTGGTCAATGTTTGTTCATGATGCTAGTTGTCATGGGTTTCCTTATGAGATAGGCTCACTTCAACATTATGTATGATCCTGGCGCATCCTGCAGGACCAGCAATCAACCGGCGCTTTTGGAGGGCTGATTCATTTTCAGTGATGCCAATTATCCCACATCTCCTTTCAGGGCAACAGCATTAAAGCGCTCATGCAAATGTTCATTGTGCCATCATGGAGAAGCAATGGGTGTGGTCTTTTTGGTTACAAAATGAACCTTCTCTGAATTCTTTGTAAACACGCTGGGCATTCATGTTGTAGCTGCATTAATTTCGCAATGAACTGTTAACCACTTGGCATAGTGGACAGTGATCCATGGCAAACATCCAAGGCACTATTCTCGCCAGGCGTGCTAATGTATAGCTAAGTTCCTTCGCGCTGTGATTGCATGAACTGAAAGGAAGAGAACTTCAAGGTTGAAGTTTTGCTCCAGTATCGAAACTGGGGGATGCTGAACAGTCTCCATGAGTGTGGCCAACCAGTCATTGAATGACATACGTGGATTTGCTTGCGCCTCAACTTCCATTTTGTAGGAATTGTATGCTTGGTTCGCAAGGCAAAAAAAGTGCAGCAGCCCTGTTATGTGAGCGCCACTGAGAACGGGCTTGTGAAGATCCTTCTTGGAGCATCACCTTACCATCAGATTGTAACGTTATGAGTCGTCATCACATCACCCATCCAGTCCTCCTAGAACTTTGAGCAAGGCCATTCTCGCTATGCAAACCGCCCCATCATCAACCACGAACTTGTCTCCCCAGTAGGTTCTGGCGCAAGGTCCACTGTATCTTCTGGCAATTACAACAGATGGTTGATCAACGTTCAAATCATTGGGACTTGTCCAGGATGTACAAAGTTCTGTAGCTATGAGCGAATTACATCCATACCATGCTTTACATCGCCAGAGATGACGCATTTTCATCGAAAATATAATGGCATGAAGTCCAGATATTGCTGGTGGTCTGGGGCAGGATCTTGGGGGGTGGGAAATGGCACTTTTTGGGGCGAAAATGTGCGCGACCAACGAAATATCATCATCTTCATTCAGTTCAGGTTTTCCTTGCAAAAGATTTTGCCACTGAGCTTGCCCAAGCTAACTGCATGTTCGTCTGAATCAACTGGAGACTTTTCTGGAACAGCTTGTCCTCTGTCATGTGTGGGTACGGCTATCATCTGGGGAAAGCAGCCGTGGGACAGTCATGTTGACTCCATATTGGGCTTCCATCTTCCTTGTATCTTGGCATGTTCTTTCGTCAATGATAGGGGTCATTCTGAAGCTCTGTAGCTGCACATATCATTAGTAACATGCTGTGTGAGAGAGATGGCGGTTCATGGAATGCGTTATTGCCACTGGCAAGTGGATGAAGATTGTGGTCGATGTTGATCCAGATTGCCTGTTTGTGAAAAAGAATCTTCTCAGGACTCTGGCGTACCACAACTCCAACATCTTCAAAAGAGGCCATGCACTGCTTTGCTACATCAGTTAGCTTCCCTGTTGCACTCGGTCCCTAAGATACAGACAACTTTCTCAAAAAGGGTGTCGATCACGTCAATGCTTTCGGGTCCTTAATTGTGGATGCAGTCAACCCAAATGTACAGAGGGAGTCTAGTTTCACGTTCCAGGCTTGTGCCGAGTCGTTGGAGCAGTGGCTTTCTTCTACTACATTTTGATTGTGTTGATGTAATCAATTCAAGCTATGGATATTGCAGCTGTTTTTCACACATGGTTGTTTTCCATCTGATTTTTTTGTTTGTACGAGCATTCTGAAACTAACGCATCAGGAGGCGTGTTTGTCATCATACTGGGCTCGTCTGTCAGTGATCCTGTGAACGTTATAGTGCTTCTGAAATTTGCATTCCTGATTATATTAGCAGCTTGCTCATAAGAACATCAGCATCACCTCACAGTCCGTTTCTTTGCCTCCAACAAATGTTTCTCGCAACGTCATCCTTGAATGTAGCACGACCTCATACTTGCTTTTATGCGCTTCCAAGTCAGGAATTTGTGCAAGAAGCTTTTCTTTCAAACGAGTTGAAGTTTTGTGCGCTCTGGCATATCGCTACAAGTTTTGCTGAAGTCCGTGACCTGTAGAGTCGTACAAGGCTTGACAAGCTTAAAAATGTGTTCAGCGTGCTCTTCTTCTTGTCGAGACCGCCTTCATAATAGATACCATTCCGGCAAAGGCTATAGACTCAGGCAGTTAGATGTGGACATCTTCCTTCTGAGCCTCTTTCTGACAAGTGTGCGGTATCTATTGCATAAGGCAGTCAACACTGTTTGTGGTATATACGCATCTATGCGGTCATATCACCGCATGCCGGACAGCTTTGGCAAAGCAGTCCGGTATCACGAGCTCTGTTGCCAATTATTTCGAACATTTGCGTCTATCTGTGCTGTAGCAGCTCTATGATACACTTCCTCCACTTTGTCGTCACAAAAGAGGCAGGACAGGCTTTTGTAGTTTGATGGATGGAACCAGGGAATCGCCCGCTCGTCGTCTGGCCTTTGAGTGAGAAGGTCTCAGTCTCTCTTATTTGGCTATCTTCTTGCGGGCACGCTCAACTTTCTCTTTGCTAAACTTCATGTGGCTTGTTTTGTGCCATTTAATTGCAATTGTGCTGGGACAGGAGTTGACAGCTATAACCTTGGCCGTCCATGCCAAAAGTGACAAATTTATGTCTATTGGCAGGGAACCAAGTGATGTAGCTCTGGATATGTTCAGCCTATTGTATCATAGCTTTGGACTGATGGGGTAAATCCTTGGATTGAGATGGGTCTCTCAGCGGTTCGATGAACGTTTTTTGACATAGGGGCACAAAGTGTCGCAATCTGCTTCGGGCAAAACCACATCAAGAAGCACTGTTCCAGCTTTATTTTTTCTTGGTTGCCAATAATTAGTCTATTCTACGTCAGTTAGTTACAGTAGGCATGCACCTTGGAATGGTCCATCTTTCCTGAAAAGAAAGTGAAATCTGTTTATACATCTATCATAACTGAGATTCTAGCATCAATCTTTCAGATTTTAGTCATACCAATATGTAGGCCTAATCAGAATTAATGTTCTGAAAGAACAAATTATAGATTAATGACCATTCTGAAAATAAAACAAACCAATCAGATTAAATTGGCAAGTTCTGAAAACAACAAGAAAACATTAGAATATGAAATGATATACATGTATGGTCTTCGCTGAGAAGTAAACAAAAATAAACATTAAATTCCTTGAAAATTATTCATCCCTATGTGTATATGTCGTCATTTGGATGACTTTTGTGGATCTTGTTTCTGAATACAATGTATTTAAGGCTACGTAATTGAATTTCTTGTCCCTAAAAACCTATATTTAGCTAAGATCATGTTCTACAATGCCAACAGAAAAAAAAACACAACGAGATTGATATTTTGCATTACCTAGAAGAGGACAGCCATCTTGATTAATTAGTTAAATTTTATGGTATTTTAAGCGACATCTATATGTTCTTCATCGAACATCAAAACACTATAAATCGGAACCGAAGATCATCTTTTTAATGTCAATAGACCAAAAGTTTCTGAAGAAATATCAAAATCGGGATACGCAGGGCGGCCCATCTTGGATTTCCTTGATTTTTGGTGTGATCCCTTGATTTTGGCCAGCGTGGATCGCGGTACGAAATGATTCAGACATACTCAAAACCCTAACTATATACAATTTTTCATGCTTCTTCGGAAGTGAAGCATCTTTGCCTCATATTCTACATAATCTACTGGACACTATTCTACTGCTTTCTCTAACTATTGGATACTAACGTTTGGATCGAGGAGAGATCGAAGGTGGAACGATGGTGGTAGTTCCTTAAAACATGTATGCACACCCATACAAATGACGGTAAATAGACACCCGATTTTTGAAGGACTATCCATTTGAAAAATAAAACCTTCAATCAAAAATTCGGTCAAGTAAAATTTTCTTTTAAATATCTTCGAAGTGGTTTAACTTCCCGAAGTCTCGTTTCTCTACATTCAAAACTGAAGGACAAGTATTGAAAATACTGTACAACGCGTTTTCGGCCGTAGACGCACGGGTAGTTGCTAGGCAACGAAATTCTGCGCCACCTTTCAGTATATATTGCCATACCTGTTTGGCAAAGTTTCATCGAAATCGTTCGGCTGGTTCGTGCTGTGAAGCCTCGCGTTGCAGACACACATAACACACAACACACACCACACGCTCACACACACACCCACACCACACACACACACACACAGCGCCCCCACAACCCACAGCACAGTCCACACACACACACACACACACACAAGACAGCGGAAAACCCGACAAATAAGGGATATGCTCATATATAGCTGAATCAACAAAGGTGTGAAACATAACCTCCCTTCACCCCGCCGTTGGCGGAGGTACATAAACATGTCATAAAATAAATCATATAAGAGAAAAAAATACAAGATTTTTACCTTTTAAGATGTATTCAAACAGACAGGGTGGGAGAGGGTAAACATATTACGTACTCGTTTTTGGCCACTGTACTCTGCTGGGAATTAGAAAACACGAGACTTAGCCCCGGAGATAATGAATGCGTGCTGTAGTAAAGGAGGAGGGTGGAGCTTAGAACATGTGGATTGTGGAACTTGCGAGGGCTGTTGGATCATCAGGAGGCATGACGAATTGCCTGCCTGCGTTGCTATATGGAAAAGCGCTTACACACACGATTCTTAGCCACCTTGATCCCGACCAGATCTTCTGCTTGGAGAGGAAAGGTGGGAGATGGCATCCTCTTCAAATAATCCCGTCTCTTCAGCATTAAAAACCTGCTTCGCATAAATCCCTCACCTCGATTAGTTCCATGACGCCCATGGTGAATGGTGCTTCAGTCTTTCTGATGAGGTGTTAGTACATCTTGGCAAGATTTCTCCCTTACATCGGTCCAATCAAAGGCATTTTTTATGCCTCCGCCAACAAGTTCACTGGAGGCATACGTTTTAAAGGGCAGAATTCCCCACTCTCTCCTAAATGAAGAATCGTGGTGATACCGGCCCACTTTTCTCCCTATTACATAGGTTATGCCTTCGGCTTATCCGATATACGGTTATTGGTGTTCAACTGCTGTCAGCGAAGTAATCGGGACAGGTTGAGTGCTGCATGCGGGATGACAATGCATGTCCACAGAGGAGAAGCGAGATTCTTGACCGTAAACACCATAACGATGTTACAACTAAAGAGGACGTGAACATAGACAGGAATGACAGAGAAATCCGGCTGATGTGAAATTATACCATGATTGACGTGACTCATATTGTGTTGATATGACCTGTGTTGTTATTGACCTTGCCGAATTCATGAGATGTTGATCATACAATGCTGCTCTGCTCCATAGCATTTGTGCTGAGAATCACTCGATTTGTGGACCTCATCTGGCATGATCGTCCATAGCTCACAATGTATACTCAAAGTGTACACTCAGATCTACAGTTTTATTGTCCCTATGAGTTGAAAGTTATGATGCTCTCAACTTTGGGACAATTCAGAAGCATCATTTTGACGAATTTCTATGATGTTTTGTGTTCACGCAGAAGCGACAAGGATTTTGGGAGTCCACATCCATTTTCTACTCTTTCCAACCCTTTCTTCATGTTAAGTACACACAATCAATGCATTTACTCCGGACAAGTAGTCATCGGTTACTGGTGGCTCGATATTGCAACTTGTAGATGAGAACACTAGACAAAAATCATAAATTTTGTGTATGCAAAAACGTGTGCCTTGTGCTGACATCCCTATTTTCAACTATACTGTTGATTTTCACAAAAACTGGAATTTATTATTCGTTATTCGGCCTCAACTTTTTGCAAAGCTCATTCAAATTAGGACTGATCTCCAAACCTCGAAAGGCTATGAAACCAGCTTGGGATGATCACATTTTTGTCAGCAACATTGATCAAGTTTAGTGACACAACAATGACTACAAAATTGCACTTTTACCGCACCAATGAGAGATGGGGTTTTTTGGGGGGGAGAGGGGGTTATGCCTCCACTACGAAAGTCACCGAAGGTTTGTTTTCAGATGGAGCCGGCCTTGATTCCCTTTTAAATTAATTTTCTTCTGCAACCTGCTTGTCGATTGACATGGAAATTTCCTCAGAGGTGGAATACTCAATGCAGAAATGTTGTAATGCATAATCATGACTCATGGATCATGTGGTGTGGCCAACATGTTGGAAACAGAGTTGGTGTCAAAGCCACCCAATGCTCGCACTGTTTATACATTTATGCGTTTTAAAAGACTCGTCTAATAATATTTTTATAAAGCATTGCAGTGACCGTCTGATCCAACAATGATTTTAAAGCACTATATGTATTTGTGTATTGTATCAGTAAAAAATAGTGTGGTAGATAAAAACATTAGAAAAGGAAATAACGTTTGAGTGCTACAAAAAAGTTAAGTATCAAACAGGTCCAAAAACATTTGATAATTATTTTACTTTCAACTTCACTTACACCAATAGATTACCCCAAAGGAACCTCCATGCCAAATATCAGCATCCTAGTACATATTAAATGCATGGCAAAGCTTCTAAATAACTGCAACAAAAACTTAACATTTTTCACGCGACGCTGACGCTCACGACCGGGGGTATCGCTATACGCTCTTCTGTTCTTCCGAACAGGCGAGCTAAAAAAATGAAAAACTTTGAACCTCTGTAGCCCGAAACTGCTCCATGGAAAAAAATTTAACTTGGCGCATGTCAACTCCTCCATAGGGGAATAAGTGTTGTTAACCACGGCGTTATTGTGAAGTATATCAGCCACAATCTTGACACGCAGAACATTTATCCGATCAGCATGAAAGTTTTTTGAGGGGTAATCGAGGGATAATGGGTGGAGAGAAAGAACAAACTTGATGACGTCATCAGTCATGAGGTATCAGGCAGCCATTTTTTTTTTTTTTAGACATTAAAAATTATCTCTGAAACGGCTGAAGCAGATCGAGGCAAAACTTTGGCAGGTATGACCACCTATCCATGAGGAACAAAACTTTCCCAACCCGTTTATCGACATCGTCACAGGTTTGCAGCCATATTTGATTTACCCAAAACATTTATAAATCTTCTTCTCAAGATAGCTTGACAGATCGAGGGAACTTCCGCACAACGTTTCCAAGCCTCCTCGCCTGATAAAACGGTGTTCAGGATACTTGATAAGATCACATGTTGGCGCATATCTGATTGACAGGGTCCCCAGGCTCACGGATGGGAAGCATGCGAGAGCAGCGCGTTGCTGCATGCACTTCCGCCGTATCCCCCAGGCGGCTCCCGATCTGGCCTCCCCCAGCGCAGATGCCTGGCATTCATCCATCCTCCTGAGATGCTGATCCTGCTGCCCGCAGGCATCGCTGGTCCGGCCCACTGCGCCTCATCACACGAGGCTCCATCTAGCATCGAGACGACATCTGCGCAAGCACGATCCAGCGACCACGCGCAACTCGACCCACACTGTCCTCACAGCCGCAGCTCGACCACGCTCCCAGCGACTACCTGCAGGTACCAATCTCATAGCAGTCTTCACACGCCAACGTCATGTTGACCCAACCCACGTCTGACCACAGCCTATAACCGCCAACACCAGTCTCTGCACGCAGCCACTGCGTACCAACAGGAATTCGTTCCCACCACTCAGATCCCATGGTCGTCCAAGTCTCACATCCGTAGAGCAAGACTGAAAGCACCAAGGACCAGAAGACTCGGAACTTTGCTCCTCCCGCGCAGGTACCCTGGAACAACACCTGTTCCACCGTGAATAACATAGAACTACTAGAGCACCAACCCACAAATGTTCTATTGACCTTGGCTGACAGCAGCAGGGACTGTACTTCGCGGATGTGAGTATATGTGACCTCAACATCCTCACCAAAACAGGGTAACAGGCAAGATGGCAGCATCCAAGGGTGTCAATTGAAAGCCTGATCTTAGTTTTGAACACACCATCGAAACCATAACCCCATCGGCCTCAGCTGCTCAATAGCATCAAGGGCCCCAAAAGGACATCCAGAGTTCCGCAAAGGTACGCATCATGCTGTGAAAATCAAGGTCAGAGATCTTTACAATTCCCAATGATTCACCGAGCTTCATCTCTCTGTCATCCTCCCCAAAATCCTCTCCAGAACAAGTGATGAAAATGTGGGGGCCAGCACACACTCCTGCAACTCCAGTAACACTGGACATAAAGTTGGAGATGGTATCACCACATCTCACAGCATCTCAGTAAGCCAGAGTTATGCGTTCAGAAAACATCACATTGATCAGTTTTGTGGCACCATCCACGAAGGCCAGAATCCTTCAGAGGCATCCGATTCACTGCAATGCGAACGCTTTACAGAGATGCAAACATAGACTGCAGGTAGCCCCTGCCGAAACTCCTCATCTTCGTTAGTGAGGACCGCAAGAGCAAGGACAACGGTCATTGTTGACGCTCTTGGTGTAAAGCCTGAAATGCTCTGGAGCGCTGGCTGCTCACACGAATGGCAGCGAACCTTTCAGTAATTATCCCAGCAACAGACGCTTGCCCAGCCTTGAGAGGCAGCGTCACCCCTCGATAGTTGCAGTCCTGGTGATCACCCTTCCCTTTCAGAGAGGCACAAGGCGCGCCTCTTCCAGTCAGTGGGGTGATGCTGTGTTCCAGGTAGAGCACAGAACTGCATGGCCAAACGACGTGAGTCCAGCATTTCACCAGCCTTGAGAAGTTGAGAATGGAGCCACAAATCCCACGGAGCTTACCCGCATTTCAACCGGTTCACTGCAAGCTGTGTTTCCAACAACGAAGGTGGATGCTTCCACAGAAGTTTTCCGTCAAAACATAATCACAAGGTCAACTGCCTAAAAAATGCATTTGTGGGTAGCATTTTTTTACCTCGGCCACGCAAAAGGTGGATGGAGGCCTATATTTTCACCTTGTTTTGTTTGTCCTGGCTGTGAGCCAGTGATATCTCAAAATGTTATAGACCAAATGAAATCTTATGAAGCTTGGTGGGACTGCTTGGTGTGTAACAAGGGCGAATCGGTGGGAGTTTTGGTTTGGATCCCGGATCCGGATAACTAAAATTTTGACTGAATGATTCCTTCACCCATTTGCTAGAAAGCGGGAACTGTCTGACCAAGCTGGACAAACACAGATCAGACAGTCGAACTAGAAGGGCACTCGGGAGAGTGCATACCTCAGCATCCGCAATGCTGATCCACGAGAAATAACGGGCCGCAATACATTTTTGAAATACCATGCTTTGTTTCATTTTGGCCTTAATCTCTCAATGGTGGAAGAATCGCTTTAAAAATAAAATAATTCTCGTTTCCAAATCTGGATCCGATGCTTTCACGCAAAATCGCCACACCACCCAATTTGTCACACTCTACAAACACACGTTTTCACCAAGTTTTTTGTCTGAATCGTCAAACTTCTTTGGATCGTGCTAGTATCCTTTTTGGTCCTTATCTCTCATGCGTGAAGAATCCTGAAAAAATTATTAGATCCCGATCCGGAATTCACAAAAATAGATTATATATACGTTGTCCACACAATCAATGCGTCACGCAAATTTCGCCCGATCCCGTTTCACATATATAGAGATAGATAGATAATACCAAGATATATAGGCCCGATCTCTCATGGTGAAGAATCACTTTAAAAATGGTAGTAGTCTTGATTCGGATCCGGTTCTTCATCAAATCTAATCAGTTATCCTTGTCAAACACCGAACCTGTCCACAAAATCATTCGGATCCATCCCCAACTTCTTGAGATATCCTCCACACAGACAGACAAACAGACAAAGGGGGGAAAACATAACCTCCTTCAGCCTCTGGTGGCGCGAGGTAATAACATGTCATAATAAACAATTCTGAACGACGCGATGGTGTCAGCGAGCGGTATTTTGAGCGATGTAGATTGTTTCAGAAGTCAAGGATGAGAACAATGTGATAATGTTTGACCAAGTTATAAAAATGATCAACATTATGTGGTACGAGTGACAGGTTATTAGCTGCAAAATGTGGAAAACATCCCCGGTTTCGTTCAAACAACTTTCATTTGACTTTCATAACCCTTATAGGTCACAGAAACAATAGTTGTCGCGAATTTACAGCGCCTAAAAAAACAGGATACGTGCTATAAGCTTATTGAGTTAGTTCGTACGAAGAAGGTCGAAAACCCGGTTCGATTCCCCACAACTTTGAAAATTTCACCTTTATGACCTTTCAAGGTTTCAAAGTCGATTATGATTACTTCTTTGTGAAAACTTCCTCTGGAACATTCCAGGAACAATATAACGTCTATAGACTATATGGCACTTCTACGATAGAGAATTATCCATACTTTGATGAAATCAGCGTAAAAACAAACTTGAAGGGGGCGCTATGCGCAAGGTGTTTGAGATAGAGCAAAATGGTTTCAAGACTTTAGTGGGGAAATGACCTCAAAGATTAATGGCCGTAAAAAAATATTGTCATGCCGAGCTCAAATAAGATGATAGAGAGAGAGATCCGTATGATTTTAATGTCAAAATTCGAAATTTTCTAAGTTCGTGACGGCTATGACCTTGATCTTGGGATGAAATGAAAAAATCGAGCTCCGTGGGGCTATGCAGGGTGCCATTGGGCTAACCAAATACCGAACCACGCCTGCCAGATTCCGACAAACCCACGCTAGGAGAAGATGCAAATTGAAATCGGCTACCCTTAAAAAACACATGTTTTTTGGGCGTGCTCGCCCATAATTGGAGCACCACGCCCATTTTCAAAGGAAAACAGCAACTAGATCATGATATAAACCTCCCCCCAAATTTTGTCAGGATCGGATCAAAACCCACGGAGCTATGCTCGGGACAGAGAGACAGAGAGACAGAGAGACAGAATAACAGACAGCACAGACAGACAGACAGCACACAACAATAAGGAATATTGTTGGTCACTTATTTTTTTCGTGAAAATATTTTTTTCGTGAACCAATTATTTTTTTCGTAAAAATAATTTTTCGTGAACCAATAAAAGAAACAAAAATTTTACAAGTTTTTTACCGTTTTTAAGTATTCCTAAACAGCAAGGGTAGGTGAGGGTAACATTTACGTACTCGTTTGTACTGTCTCTTGCTGGAATTAGAAAACACGAGACTTAGCCCGGAGATAATGATGAACGCTGCTGTAGTAGGAGGAGGGTGGAGCTTAGAAAGATGTGGAATGTGGAACTTGGCCGATGGCTGTTGGATCCTCAGGTAGCACGACCTACATTGCCTGCTGCATTGCCATATGGAAAAGGTTAAAACGATTCTTAGCCACCTTGAATCCGAACAGATCTTCCTGCCTTTGGAGAGGAAGGTGGGAGATGGCATCACACTTCCGCAAGAATAATCTCGTGGCATCCTCTTCCAAAACGTTCCATCCCGGTGTCTTCAGCATTAAAAAAACCTGCTTCGCATATATCCCTTTACATCGATTAGTTCCGTGAGCCCTGGCTGAACTGGTACCGTTCAGTCCTTGGTGCCACAATGGAATTGTTGGTAAATCTGAAAG
>JAXMNL010001458.1:183-18224 GCA_035128595.1 Eptatretus atami
AAATTTGCGTCTACAGCTCGCGTACTTTCGACGTATGCGATTTTACTCGATGTATGCCAGCGTGCTCTTAACTTATAATAAAACTTACCCATACGTATTCGACGTGTGCCAGCTTTTTAGACAAATTTTTCCATTACGTCCGCATACGCTGGCCTAAATGTCAAGTGTGACGCGCCTTTAACAGTCTACATTGCACTTTGTGCAGACTTGATGGAGCGTGTCAATAGAGTGGAAGTTGGTTGAGAAATAGTGAGAGATGAGGAATAGGTGTTCACAGATTCGGTGAGAATAGGCTTGTCAATAGAAGTGGGAGTTGAGAATAAGTTTGTGTTTTTTTTTGGTTGGAACAGTGTTTCCAGCTTCGGGATTGAGTTCGAAACTGAGGGAAGTTTGTGTATTGTTTGTCTAAGAGCTCTTGTATGATAGTTGTTTATCCTGTTCTGTATTTGTATCTGTATAAGTTACATCGCAAAGTGTACGATGTTTGTTTTGATTTTTCTCTCTCACCAACTTTTGTGAAGATGGGGAACACCTTGTAAAGGTAACTAATAAAATGATACCTGAGAAAATGGTACCATTTAATTTTGGTAAATGTTTCAAGATCCAAATTGCGGGTTCAGTGCAATTAGCTTCGTATGAGAAGTGAGACAGGAAATGCCTTGGGGTAGTGGAATTGAAATGAATTTAAAATGTGTTTGACTACAGTGTTTGACTAAATGATTAGTGTCTGGGCCTGCAAGAACATTTATAAAATATATATTTTATAATTAAAAGGTTCAGCAATATGACGTCATATACGTATACGTACTGCATTGTGTGTACTGTCTCGTGTTGATGCCCCTATGATGAACTCGTTAAATACAAATGGTGTTCGTGACCGAAAACGTAAATTAAATGAATCGGGAACGAATTCTCTGAAATTTGAAGAAGAAGATTCACTGAGCCTGCACTAACATTTGGCGTCATGTGACCCGCCAGTTCGCGATCGATGAAATGTTTTAACAACATTTTAAACGTCATTTTTCACTGGAATTCTTTTGAAACGCTTTGTAGAGATTTCTGCAATTGAACTTGGAGAACACACTGCGTTAGTGTTTGGAAAACTGCATTTATGACGTCACAAAGACTTTGGATATAAGCCAAGCCATGCCCCTTGTATTGTTGTCATGCAACGCAAATATTCTAAAACGCTTCCCTGTTGGTTAATCACCACTTCGTGGGGTTAGTTAAATAATATTTTAATATGTAAATGGAAATATCCGTAACATAAGTCGGTTAGTGAAACCCAGCACAGAAAGCTATGCGTTATTCCCATCTGCCACACAGTACACAGTTGATGAGTTCCGCTCCTCCCGACACGTCAACATGTCGGGTTCGTTGGGTTTAAGAACCCTGAACCATGGACTGTGTTGTTTGGTATCACGACACTTTCCCGCCAAATATTATTGGTTTTGTTATTGGCAATTCTTGTCCATAATGCTGTGAATATGTTTGGCAAGGAGTGTGTTGCAGAAGCACCGGTTGGGGTGAGGGGGGACTGGGTGGCGTAATGTGAGGGCCCACAACCCTCTGTGCATACATCCGAGGCCCACAAACCCTGTGTGCGTACATTCTGAGAGCCTACGAGCCTGTGTGTGTACATTCCGAGGGCCTACGAGCCTGTGTGCGTAATGCCGAGCCACAACCCTGTGTGCGTACATTCTGAAGCCTACGAGCCTTGTGTGTACATTCCGAGGCCTACGAGCCGGTGGCGTTACATGGCAGAGGGCCACGACCTGTGTGGTACATGCGAGGGGCCCACGACCTTGTGTGCTACCATTGCCGAGGGCCCACTAGCCTGTCGTGCGTACATGTCCGAGGGCCCAGGAGCCTGTGTGCATAGATGCCGAGGGCCCCGAGCCTGTTGCGTACATGCGGAGGGGCCCACGAGGCCTGTGTGGTACATGGCCGAGGACCACGAGCCTGTGTGAGTACATGCGAGGGGCCACTGAGCCTGTGTGCGTACTGCGAGGGCCCACGAGCCTGTGTGCGTACATGCCGAGGACCACGAGCCTGTGTGGTACATGCCGAGGGGCCCACAGCCTGTGTGCGTACATGCCGAGGGCCAGGAGCCTGTGTGCGTACATGCTGAGGGCCCACGAGCCTGGATGTTTGTGCACGTCATTGCGAGGGGGCCCACAAGGCTGTGTGCGTACATCCGAGGACCCACGAGCCTGTTGAGTACATGCCGAGGGCCCACGACCTGTTGTGCGTTACATGCGAGGGCTCACGGCCCTGTGTGTGACCGAGCGAGGCTCGTGGTCTGGGAGTGTCAGTGTTGTATCGGACAGGCTATTGGTTATGAAAGTTAGTTCCGATCCACGAAAGGACGCCCCGTGTTTCTGGTTTGACCCTGTGCAGCAGGGAGACACTACAAACTCCTTAAGTACATTTACAGCGGTTACGTTGTGGTTGCCATGACAAACGCTGGAGGACATTGATTGTCCGTAACAAGCGAATAAAGGGCCCGAACCAAGGTTGTCACGACCAGGGAGGTCGCCTCAATCAGTTGGAATTCATGTCAAGGTCTCGTTCTCTCCCTGTTTTGTGATTGGGATGTTTTCCAATGAGAGTGGGATTTAGAAAACCCGCCCACCCGAGGTTTCCTTACATGATTTCAGAATCCCACCGTGGACCTCCGCATCGATCGGCACTGAAAAGTGGGGGATGGGGGGTGGGGGGAATTGCAAGTCCAAATCGCAGAGCCATTGGTTCATGACCCGGTCTATCTAGCCCCAACAAATTGTTGAGTCGTTCTGTGCCAAGCACTTGCCAAGCCCTCAACAGCGCAGCAAAGCCATGAAGCGAGGTGCTCTGTGTTGACAAAAATGATGCCGTAGTCAGATTCAAACGATATTACAACAGTGAGGATTTTCAGAGGCTACCTTCACCTTGTTATGTTTACTCTTTTGGCCTTAATATTATTGAAACGTGAATTTTATTACTTTTCATCCTAATTCTTCACCATACAAACTACAAACCCCCCTCTACCCCCAATAATCACAGTGATTAAGTCCATTTGTGACGCTTGGTGAGTTCCTCCAATCTAATTCATCTCTCATCGATATTGATGTTTGTCGGGCCGTTGTCCCCATGATTGATTCATTTTCTGGATGGTTTCACAAGTACATTTATGCGCAATATTCCAGTTATTCTTAAAAACGAAAATTTACTCCTAAGATGTGTCATCAAGCTCTGAGTCCCCCTGTCCAAGGCTCGCTTAGCAGGTACCATGGAGCACCAGCGATCGGATCGCTGCCACCGTGTCTGCAAATGTCGAGCGGTTCCCTGTGATGTCAGACGCAGTTTAGCTGTGGTCGGGTGTATTGTCCCAGGCCTTGCAAAGGGCCGCAGAACGCGACCTGGAGACGTATCAGCAGGATCTGCCGGCTCAGACCCGGGACCGTGCGTTCACACATCAACTGAGACCGGAGCTTCCCACTCCAGCTACCCGGAGCACGTCGTTCGTCCCACGTCGAGCTCATCGGAGTGCGGTGAGCTCCACCCGCTGCGGTCTGCTCTTTATCGTCGGGCCTCTCGTCGTCGACCCCGTATGTCTGTAACCTGGTTTGAAAAACATGAACGCTTCGTTTTGGTGAAGATTCGACTTTCAGGATTCCCGATACGACAATTATTGATTTCGTAAGTAGTATATTGATGCTTCCGTCATCTGTTTGTGTGTTTGTTGTTTGTGTGTGGTTGTTTTGTGTGTTTGTTGTAGGCACGATAAACTCGAGAACGGAGAAGCTTACCAATGTAAAATTACACCACGCTGATTCAGGAGGGTGATGGCTACGTGCTGATTAGATTTTTGGTCAAAATCGGTCAAAGGACAAGGGTCACGTGAGGTCAAACATTTGATTTTTGATGTTTGGTACAGAATCATCGTAGAAACTTTGGTTTGTGTCGCTACATTTCTTAGAGACAGCTTTTTATTAGACAAGTTCAGAGGTCAAGTTTAACGATTTTCGTAAGTACCAGTCTTGATGCCTTGTTTGTTTGTTTGTGAGGGGGTATCTGAAAAAGTGACTTTCAAAAAAATTCAAAATCGACATCAAAAAAAAAACAAAAAAAAAAAAAAAGAAAAAGTTGACGGATTCAAATGGAATGACGTGGATAGGTTGTGTGTGGGAAAACGAAGACTCGATTCGATTTTGGTAAACATTCGAATCTGGATCTGAAATGAAAATGGAGGAAGCTAATTTGCCATTACCCGACATGATGCAATGCTTTGATGAGATCTAAAATATGTTCATTTGATCGTGACCTCAAAAACATTGAACGTTGAACCTTTTTCATGGGAACACAAACAGGTGAAGAAAATTATTTGGCATTTGTTTCCGGCAAACTCCAGTTTTACTGACCAATTAGATTATCAACATTCACCACGACATTTGTATCCACAACACAAGGTTCACATTGACCAGCGTTCATGTCTGTTGAGAGACATTCAGGGGCCAGAGTGGAATGTAGAAGGTTGGGGACATGATCACCACATGGTTACAGGCAGATGGTATTTATATCTTACATTGTAAAAAAACACACAAATCCATTTAATGATTCTTTTCTTTATGTACTCATGTATTGTGTACATGTATAACACTTATTAATTATCAATTACAGTCCATCTTAATGTGGGAACCCCTTATTGTATTCCACCGCTTTGCCGTCCATCACGTTATGTCCTTGCCTAAACGGTTTGATGCAGAAATTCCCCAAACTTGTACGTTTGATCCAACACATGCAAAAAGGTGCAGAGGCAGTATCGTTTTGGCCCTACCCCCTGGGCTAGGGCAAAAGGTTCAAATTCCAAAAAAATCAATTATGGCACATTTTCTTAACGAACTCCTTGAATATACATCAACATTGGAGATGATTGAAAAATTTAACCAATTTTATTTTTTGCATTAGACCCGGGTTCATTGCCCCAAGTGGGTGGTGACCTTGTGTCAAATTCAGAAGTGTTTTTTTTCACTCAAAAATTTGATATTGGGTCCTTCCTGGGTGGAACGTTTACCATTCTCAACTTTTCCTATGGGTGGAAGAAGTGGGATTTGCAGGATGGTGTTTCATCAATTTTGTTCTGGTTAAACTTTGTGAACTCGGCATGGAATGTGTATGTATTGATACGGTAATAAAAACTCACAGTGAGAACGTAACAATACGGTGAGCTAATACTGTATTTCATGTACATCATTCTCTCCATCTGTCTGTCTGTCTGTCTGTCTGTCTGTCTG
Organism: Eptatretus atami; assembly: GCA_035128595.1. Classification (NCBI taxonomy): domain Eukaryota; kingdom Metazoa; phylum Chordata; class Myxini; order Myxiniformes; family Myxinidae; genus Eptatretus; species Eptatretus atami. The sequence goes on from JAXMNL010001458.1 coordinate 5,460, forward strand.
TCTCTCTCTAGTTCTCTGTCCCTGCATGCACGGCCACATCTTTTCATTTACAAACTCCAGACTTGGGGTCCAATACAACTTTGTGGTGGATTGGGTGGGAACATAGGCATGGTCCGTGGCTTTCCAAAATAAAAACTGTTTGGAAAAATTTAACACCTCTGGCTGTAAAAAGTTAATTTTTCAAGAAAAATTATTTATTGAAAAACTGGTGGGTATCACACTCGGTGGGTATCTGACTGGAGGTAATAAAGATACCTGCAAGTAAACAACATACATTTTAATTTTAAACATAACAAATACCATGAAATTAACATTTGGGCTTATTGCACAGAGGAGAAAAAAGCATGGAAGGCAATAGCTTAATTACAAAGTTCGGAGACCTTTCAGGTTATGTCGACGGAAAGCTGATTGTGGCGTGCTAGCAGACATTGAAGCCGATACTCACCGAGAAGAAAATCACAGAACGTCAGAAAGTATCCGTGAATGAAAATATAAATTAAATTAAAAATAATGAATGTAAAAAAATGCAGTGTGAGTGGGACAAGGTTAATGGAAGCATGGTTCGTTGATTGCTTACAATGTTGTAAGTATACCCTGCAGGTACATAAATACATAATATATATATATATATATATATATATATATACTATATATTATATTATGTATCTTTGTAACAGAAACAAAATCTAATTGTGAGGATTAGACAATTTGTCCAGCATACTTTACATTCAAAATTTTGTTGTGAAACATGATGTACTTTTTTTGTACATCACGAATGACCACCACGACGAGCACCATGATGATCACGAAAGGAATACTGTGATGATCACGGAACGCATTCCCTGTTGTTAAAACAAATAAACATGATAAACTTAGAACGGCACTAGTCCGAGTGCATGTCTCACCTCGCACGGTTCATTCTGACAAAAAACAAATCATGTTACTGAACACGCAGCTATGATGGCCCATATACCCATATCATCATGGCACCCCACTACATCACATACAGCACCGATAGAAAGTCCTCACCCCTTTCAAAATTCACCTTTTGTTGCCTTATAGCCTGGAATTAAAATTACATTTAAGATCAGGAACTTTTCCCACCTTTATTTACACATCGTACCTTACAGCTTCAAATGAAAGACAAATTCTAAATTTCAGAATTAATTAAAATACAACTATTTTAATATCTTGGTTTGAGAAGTGTCACCCCCCTGAGTTGTTACTTGGTGAAAGCACCTTTAACAGCAGATTACAGCTGTGTGTCTGTTGGGATGGTCTTTTGCCAACTTTGCCACACCTTGATTGGACGCAATATTTACCCATCTTCTGGACAAAAACTGTTTCAATCTCAAGTCAATGGCATGGGGCAGCGTTGATGACAGCAATCTTCAAAGTCAGCCACAAAATTTTGATTGGATTTTAGGTCTGGGCTCTGACTGTGCCACTCAAGGGACTTTGTTGTTTGTTCCTTAGCCACTCCAGTGTAGCATTGGCTGTGTGCTTCGGGTCATTGTCATGCTGAGGGTTCACTTCCATCCAATTTTCAGCTTTCTTGCAGAGTGGGGGCAGCATGTTTTCCTCTAGTTTTTTTTCAGTATTTCGCTCGATCGATTTTCACTTTTATCCTGACAAGTGCCCCCCAGTTCCTGCTAATTGAGAACATCCCAGATTCACGATGCTGCCACCACAATGCTTCACAGTAGGGGATGTGTCTTTGGGTGCATGTGCTCTGTTGGGTTGCCACCAAAATAACATTTTGCCTTTGTTGCCAAAAAAGTTCATCTGGTTTATCAGACCACAAACTTTTTGGCCACATGGCTTCAGAATCTCCGGAGTGTTCTTTTGCATAACATCAAAAGGGAATCAAGGTGGGCTTTGTTGAATAATGGCTTCCTTGTGCACCCAATTGACAGGCCAGATTTGTGGAGTCATAGGATATTGTTTCACATGCAACACAGTGCCAGTCTTTGCCATAAAAGGGCCTGTAGCTCTTTAAAAAGTTATCATTGGCCTCTGGTGACCCTCTGAGTTCAGTCTCCTCCTTGTTTGGGTCAATTCCAGGTTTGAGGGGCGGCCTGATCTAGCCAGGGTCTTGGTGATAACATACGCCTTCCACTTGTTAATGATTGTCTTGATTGTGCTCCAAGGGATATTCAAGGCCTTTAATATTTTATACCATCCCTGATCTTGCCTTTCCCACAAGTTTTCCTGGAGGCTCTTTTGAAAGCTCTTGATCCTCATGGTTGAGTCTTCACTGTTAATGCACGACCCGCAGGAACCCTTCAGGTACAGCTGGATTTTATTCTGAAACTAGAAAGGCACTCAGTAGCACGCATTCCTCCGTCATGCAATGCTGTGCACAAGAACAATATTCGGGCCCATTACATTTAGAATTATCATGCTCTGCAGTCTGTATCGTTTTTCCCTGATATCTCAATGGTGAGAATCACTTTAACAATTAAATTATTTCTCGTATCAGATTCTAGATTCAGATATTCACAAAACCAAATCAAATTCGCCTGTGCCAACACACCCAACCTATCCCACATAAGGTTTTATTCGGAATCCATTCAAAACTTTTTGAATATCGTGCTATATATCATTTTTGGCCGATCTCTCAATGGTGAAGAATCATTTAAAAAAATTCTCGGAATCCGCGGATCCGGATCCACATCTTCACCAAATTCTAATCAGTTCATCCTTGCTCACACACACAAACCTGTCCGCAAAAATTTCATCGGATCCTCCAGAACTTTGAAAATGATGCTGCAATGTGGGCATCATTGCTGCAAGAGATGCTGCATTTTGGGAAAATGATTGCTGCAAGGAAGAAAATGATGGTCCAAATTTTTTCTTTTATCCAATGACTGCCATACATTGGAGTATGATGTCAGAATTAACAATAAACATTCTCAAATGGGGAGTCCCTCCTTATGTTTAAAGTTTTGCATCGATTGGATAAGCAAGTGCAGAGAGAAAACCATTTTTAAAGTGAAATATACAGAATGCGGACACACACAGACAGATTCGGTATTGTCAGGCGGAGATCAGATCTAACGTGCTGCAGGAATCATGTAAACCTGTTACAAACCTGTTCCATGTCGGGTATGTCGGCTGACTTAAACCGTCTCCCACCAGGTTCCTGGTGAGGGGGTGTTTGGATATGGACACCCAGCAGAATTAAAAAACAAAACCTGTCCCCAAAGCGGCAGAGGAGCTCCTTTGAGCAACCGCCACCAATTCTCGTGTCCAACATGTGTCTGGTGGACGTCTCTCTGGAGTTGGGTTACTTCTTTTAGGAGGTTGGTGCAGGATTTGCACTCCGGACCACCGAAAAACCCTTCATTTCACAAAAACATTCTCGAAGCATAAAAAATCTGAAACCCAATCCGTGGGAGTTACTCTGTGCAGCTTCCTTCGCAGGCAGCTCACCGGATGACAAGGATTGGGCAAAGCCTTCTAAACCCCCAATCTTTGATTATAAGAGGAACACGGGGTAACATTCCCGGGTCAGATTGCTGAGAGTGGTGTTCGGATGGTGCTGAGGGTGTCGTCCACCAGACGGCAGTCTTCTTGGGTTAAACCTGAGGCAGTCCCTTCGGTGGGTGCCTTGAATGTCCTATCCCAAAGACAGGGATGATCACCTGGTCTGTTATCATCTGAGCTCAAGTGTGGAATCGTATTGCAGCACTCTCTGATGGTTCGGAACCGGAAATTGTTGCGGCGAGATCATGATGGGTGATTACACCTACTATTGGTTGGTCCTCTTGATGATTACCATGCCAAAGGGAGTGCTTGTAGCTGTGTCCAATAAGCTGACTCCAATGATAATTGAGGTAATCCGGTCAACGAGCGTATTATGGGATTAAGGATTCGTCACTCCTTGGGTGTTCATTCCCTGGTCTCTGTTTATGCTCCGACTGAGGCGAGTTGATTTCACCGTTGAGGACGCGTTCTTGCCACGCTCGAGTTCTGTGCGTCGATCAGTGCCACAGTGAGATTTACACTTTCCAATGCATCGACTGGAATGATGGTTATGAGATGTGATGTTGGTCCCCATGGGTTTGGAAACTTGGAGAACCAGAATAGCACTAAGTTCCTTGACTTTGCAAGAAGTGATGACTTAGCGGTGGCCCGGTTCATGGCTTCAGCGCCCCAGCTCATCGCTTGGAATTGGTATTCCAACGCTGGTGGTCTGTGGCAAAGGAGATGACCATGTGCTCATTGATGGTCACTGGAGGATGATCCATAACTGCAGGGTCTACCTGAGTGCTAGTTCCTTCAATACTGAACCACCGGCTTGTTGTAGCAACTCTTAAGTTGCACCTAGTTGCCAGGAGAATGGAACCCTCCCAGGCTAGGCTTAGATGCTGGCAAGCTCAAGGTGAGAGGGAGCTAGGAGTTTTGCGACAAGCTAGAGTGGAAGATTGGAGGGGTCTTGGGTGCTTTGGAAGTCCATGGAAGAAGAGTTTGGTAGTGCCTTCAGACCATCATCCTTGAATCTGCCAGTGGATGTCATGGAACTCACCATTGGGCGAACAATTAATTTTGTCTCTCAGGATACTGATACCATTGACCAGAGTTTGCAGGGCACTGAATGCAGAAGCTTGAGCCTGTTCAGAAGCTGAGGCGGTATAATGTACGTGCCTTCAGGGTGACAAAGGGATCTATGTATGAGGAATTCTGTTGAGTGGTAGAGCCTCACTGTGGTCAAGTGATTCTCATCCTGCTTACAGGGAATTTCGTTGCATTTACGTTCATCCAAGCCATCCCTCTGTGTTCTGCAGTTGGAGCAAGAGGGTGGCGGATCTTGACAGAGGGTTAGAAGTTGAAGGCCGCTGAAGCCGCTTTACTTTGAGCGGTTGTACCAGCTGACCCCAGCTGTTCGAGTTGGACGTCCAGGGGTGTTACAATCACTGTTGCTGACCGTCTAATCAACTGTGAGTCCACCTTCGTTTGTGGAAACACACGCTGCGGTGAACCTGTTGAAATGGGGTAAAGCTCAGGGATCTTGTGATCCATGCTGAACTGAACAGGGATTGATGTTGAGGTCGTGGAAATTCATGACCTTGGCGTGATATTCATGTCTCTGCTTGGCTGTGAGTCAGAGGTCAACAGACATCTGGGTCGGGCCTGCGGAGTTCATGGATTCACTGGATCATGGGGGTGTGGCACTGCCAGTACCTGTGCGGGAGGATGAAAGTCAAAGTTTTCGGTCCTGGTGCTTCCAGTCTTGCTCTTTGTGAGATGTGAACTTGACTCTTACCAGGGATCTGAGACAGGAGACTTAATTCCTTTGGTACCAATTTCTCGGAGAATCCTTGGCTTTCGCTGGTCGGACTTATTGTCCAACGAGCAGTTGCTGAGAGGACTCAAATGAGATTTGTTACCTGAATAGTCCGTGAGCGTCAGTGCGGGCTGTGTGGACATGTGGCTCATTTCCTGATGCTGATCCTGCTCACAGATTCTCTCAGTGAGGGGTCTCGTGAGTGGAGGAGGCCAATGGGCCGACCACTTGCCTCGTTGTGCAGCAGGTTGATCTGCATTTCAAGGAAGATTGGCTGGGCCAGGCATTCTTCCTGGGGTGCAGACAGAGGCCCCTGGAGTACCGGCGGAAAGTGACGCTAGCAATGTGCTACTCTGACGCATGCTCCTACCTGACCTGACAGACAAGCACTTCTGTCGTCCACGAGCTAGGTCACTTCACCGGTACAATCTTAAGGGGCAAAACACCAAAAGCGTTGTTTTTTTTTCCCATTCCTTTATTTCCATTCCATATCCATTTGGACATACTCTGTGCAGAGCGTTGGTGTGCCTAGCAGTCTCCTGGCTGTTGGGCAACAATCCTGGTTGGGTCGCCACTCCGACACAGGATACCAACAAGCTGCACTCATTTTTTGCCACCTCAGGCGACAGGCTGAGTCAACCCACCTGCGTGTTAATTCAATGGCTTTGAGAGGGGCTTGAACTTCTCGAGCCAAGATCTTATGTCAGCCCCTAAATCGTTGAGCAACACCAGGGCCTAACAAATCCATTGAAGAGGGAAACTGCCTCCAGAATGGAAAGGGGTAAATGTCACATCTCTCTTCAAAAAGGGTTAGCAGAAGGTCCCTAAAAACAAAACAACCAATCATCTTGACTTTGATGTTGGGAACAAGTGGAAAAGTATAGTAAAGGACAAAGAGATGGATTATATGGACAGCAATAATTTCGAGACATTTATTCTTGTGGTACCACGGAGTTCCCAAAGCACTGAGATGTTCAACATCCCATTGATTTGCACTAAGCTGAGTTTACATTTTCTGACATTTTATATTCTTTCACGGTAGTGAGGGCTGGAGTTCAAAGCGGAGAGAGACATGGCGACTTTCAGCTGGCCTTTGGTTGAGATCAGACAAGTACTAAAAAGCAGACAACCAAAGGAGTACAGGATAAGGACCGTCAGGTTATAGCGGTCTTCAAAGAAATGAATATAAGGAATTGTGTATATAAAGGCAGTGAGTACATGGGTCTGATAAAGCATAAGCAAAAAACTCGAACTGCAACTGTCCACTGGGTGATAAGAGAATGACATAATCATGTGGCAAAAGTTGGGGTGTTTATCAACCAGGCACTTGTTCATCATTAAGACATTGTCCCCCCCATCAACACCCAGACAAAAGGGAAACACAATTGACAGCCAATTCGACTATAGCAGAAGTATTAAATTTATAAAGCACCAGCAACAATTATAATTGAGAGTACATGAATAAATTATTTTTTTCTTCCACACGTCAGTTTGTATTGGTTGTCGATGATGGTCCGAACCATTTCTGCCAATATAAGCTCGTCTAGGTTTATGTGAAGACTGTGTGTTGAAATTTGTTACGTTGATTTGGTTGCGGCCATTGTGTTTATGATGAAAATACCAACTTTGGTTTCCACTGACATAATGTTTATTTAGGAGGGTACAGATCACGTGCTGCTCCACTTCCATCCATGATATAAACCGTCTGAACAAAAAAACCAATAGAAGCTCAATTTTTAGTTTGATTTTTTATGTGAGGAGTGTATATGAAAATTGTATTGAATCTGTAATAGTGATTATACAGTTGAATGATTACCTGTGGGACACATCTTTTGTGTCATGTCCTTCAGGAAGTCGAACCCTCAGTGAGGTTGGGAAATGACACATCTTGCAAACCACTTGATGATCACACAGTTAAAGATCCCAGAGTTCCAAAAGTGATGTCTTGAGGAGTATCGATACATCGCCATCTTTGCGTTTCAGCGCCATCAAACGATCAGAGAAACGAGTTGTTGTCTTGGGTGATGGATCTCCCATGAATGGAAAAAATCTGGAACAAAACCAATGACAAGTAGCGTACATTCCAATGATACACTGCCGCCATGCCAAATAAATAAATAACAATCCTATAGCGTGCCTTCGGTGCCCCGGTGATTGCCGTCTTGCAGCACTGGAGTTCAGAATTGGAGGGTGTGATGTGCAATTTAATGATAGTACAACAAATTTAAATATCATTTCAATAAAATTGACATTATCAAAGCTTTTTTGACTTTCACTCCCTCAGGTAAACCTGCAAGCAGATGAAGAAGAAGCACCGAACTCATTTATAAAGTTACAATGTAATGTCCGCAACTTCGAGATGGAACGCTCCGGCATACTTCCCTTCATGGAACATTTCTTAGTTAAGATCGGCCACGCTTATAAACCACAGTTCTACCGTAAGTCTACTTTTACCAAAAGTTATACTTGGTGGGACTCTTACAGCTCTATTGAAACAAGATTGTATTGAATGGTATCTTGATTAATAGAGCAACAAAGATCTGCTCCACAGATAAAGTCCATGTTAAATTGAGACCATCAAGACAATTTCTTCTTGATATGGGTATCCTCAACAGATCATCTATATATATTGTTGTAGATTTCCGCCGGCTCGGGCGTGCGCACGGACCCTTTTAGCCCAATCCAGGCCGCGTGTCCACGAACGCGACAATCTAGTTAGTAGCTTCCGGACAAAATGCCGAAACCCAGCTACGGGTGTTTTTAATACCACATTAAACCAGCCAACTATTCTGTCCACGTGCTAACTAAGGTTCAATCGCCGAATTTTCAATATACCAACTATTCGCGCGGACATACAATGCGGGAGTTTATACCTCGACGGGGCCTGCACCGAAAAATACCGCTAAAGCAGCTCGTTTCCGTATGCGTTGCCGAGCAGTTTTTATATCGCCAAGTCCCGTCGACCAGATGTACGTTTTATCGGCTTGATTAATCAGCCGCTAATTCTCGAAGCTCCACGGCAGTCAATGTGAGGAAAGGGGACGCCAACGAACAGGTGACATTCTACAATGGGGGGACATTTTATTTGAACACAGGCATGCAAGCAATGAATGAATGGGGATAGGGGACAGGACATGAGAAAAGCCTACAGCCGATGTTCTATTATTGCAAATGTACATACAGGCACCTTAACCAGTTCTATTTTAAGGACAAGGCACCACAGACTTCATGCAAAACCCAAGAAGAAAGAACAGGCTTGTAAGCCTTATTATTTCTCACGCACCGCCGGGATGACCAAAGGGGGCTCCGATGAAGCCGGGGCAGGTTACTGGCCGCTCGATGGGCTCTATGTTCGGCGACCCTCGGTGTCTTTGCCTGGACCCCCGATCTCGACTGCTCCCTTGGTCGTCCGGCCTCTACTGCGGCTGGCTTAGCCGACGACGCGTGGAGGATGAATGGGCTTCTCGACCCGGCTTCCAGGTTGCGCCGGCGAACCAACTCCCGCACTCAACACTCCGACTCAGCTCCCACCTCCGATCTCTCAGCTCTCACGGGGCGTCTTCCCACTTCCCGACTCCCACCGACTCGAAACTCCCACACCAACTGCCTTTTCGCCAGCGGAACGCGGCTTTTTATCGCCCCAAGGGGAGGGGCCGCCTGGGCTTTTTCACCCAAACATCAGCGCCCCCCCTTTTCACTTTTGAACCTTTACCAGGCTGGATCCACCCCTCCCACCTTCCGGCGCGCGGGGGGGGAAATCCAGGGAGTCATCGGGCTTCGTATCCTTTCTTGGTTGTAATGACCTGTTGGTGGTATTGGTGTTTGTTTGAGATGGCGTGGTTGTTGAGATGGTCGTGGTTGCAGTGTTTGCGTTGGCGCTGTGGTGGGGAATGGCGTGGTTGTTGAGATGCTGTTGTTGGGTGAGGTTGGCGTGGTTGTTAGTGTGTCGTTGAAGAGATGCTGTTTGTTCTGAAATAAAAGATAGAAAATAATAACGGCTAAATCAATGATTCACATCCCAGCACACGAATAATTCCCTTTATACATCTGTGGGGATTCTGAACCTAGATCACACACTTACAATAATTGACTCTGGGGGAACTGACTGGTGTTCTGTTGAATTTCCACAAACCGTAACAATATATATATTTATTACACTGATAAGCCAAAACATTATGACCACTGACAGGTGAAGTGAATAACATTGATTATCTTGTTACAATGGACTGTCAATGGGGTGGGTATATTTACGCCAGCAATTAACAGTCAGTTCTGAAGTGATGATGTTGGATGCAGTAATAGGCAGGGAGTAAAGACCTGAGAACTTTGACAGGGCCAATTGATAGGCCAGACGAACTGGTCGAGGCATTCTCTGAAACGGCAAGGCTTGTGGGGTGCACCGGTCAGAGTGTGGAGTTACCCTACTGACAGTGTCCAAACCAAAACGCGACAGGTTGTTAGGCGCCCAAGGCAACGCAATGCGCGATGAGAGCAACGGAAGGCTATTCCCATCTGTCCGAACTAACCAGAAGGTCTACTGTGGCACAAGTCACAGAAAATTAATTGGTTGTCTCACGGGAGGAATGTGTCACAATCCACAGCGCATTGCACCCTGCTGCGTATGGGCTGCTAGCCACAGGCCGGTCAGAGTGCCCTTATGATGACCCCTGTTCCACCATCGAAAGCGCCCTACAATGGACACGCGAGCGTCAAGAACTTGGGACCTTGGAGCAGTGAAAGAAGGACGCCTGGTCCGATGAGTCCCGTTTCTTTTTAAATCACGTGGATGGCCGTTGTACGTGTGCGCCGTTTACCTGGGGGAAGTGATGGCCCAGGATGCACTGTGGCGAGATGACAAGCTGGGTGGAGGAAGTGTGATGCCTCTGGGCAATGTTCTGCTGGGAAACCCCTGAGTTCGGCCATTCATTGTGGACGTCATTTGACACGTGTCATCTACGAAACATCATTGCCAGACCAGTACACCCCTTCATGCAATGGTATTCCCTGATAGCAAGTGGCCTTTTCAGCAGAATAATGCACCTGCCACACTTGCACAACATTGTTTGGAATGGTTTGAGGGAACATGATGGAAGTGTTCACGGTTGTGTGCCCTGGCCTCCAAATTCTCCAGATCTCAATCCAATTGAGAATCTGTGGGCATGTGCTGGACGACAAGTCCGATTCCACGTCGGGTCCACCTTGCACACAGGACTTGAAGGATCTGTACTAAATGTTTTGGTGCAGATCCACAGGAACCTTCAGGGGTTTTGTAGAGTCCATGCCTCGACGGGTCGTGCTGTTTTGGCAGCACACGGAAGGACCAACAGCATATTATGCAGGTGGTCATAATGTTTTGGCTCATCAGTGATATTATAATATATATATATATTATATATATATATATATTTATGTATAGTCATACAAATTTCCTGATCCCACAAAGAATCCTATAATTGGACCTGGTAAATGTCCCGTATACCTAAGCCTTACTTTGGAAAGGCAAAAGTGCTCAACGGTTGGAACAGGATCAAACAGACAGTAGTCCCATTCTTACTATTGCTGTTCAAACCATTGAGTGATTTTCACTTACCCGCCGGTTGCTTCTGTCAGTCTAAAAATATTATACTGCCCACCTCTCATTTAAGTAAGATTGTTACCAATTTCAAGTTACCACTGTGCAGTGAGGGTATGTGGGCCACGCATCTTTGAGATTTAAGGATCGTATTTGAACAACACGTCCCTGTTGGGCGATCAGACGGGGGTCAGTCAACGGAACAAGACAACCAACTCGTCAGAGCTTGTAAGAATGTACACAGTACAACTGTTCCCTGTGCCTCTGCAATTGGTTAACATTTACTGAATAATCCTCAGTGTGCAGAAGCAGTCTTGTATCGGGCTGGTTTAAAATCCGAGTGGAGATGCAGTTTAGCTTCACCTTCAAGCAATGGAGACCACATTCATCAGGTGCAACCCAATCCTATTCTTTGTCGACATAAATAATTTGCGGCTGAACTTGTAATGACAACTATGAGGCTTGATTATGTGACAACTGCCCACCACAGTCAACGTTGAGTCATTCATGAAAACCACCCCTCCCCCCTCCCCCCAAGGGCGTATCTACGGAAATAAGCGCCGATGTGCAAAGCACTTGAAATTGCGCCACCTGTCCAAACATCTGACACCATCTTTTAGATAAACTTTCCCGATTATATCAGCTCAAAAATACAACCAGCTCGTTAATCTTAATTAACAAATTATGGCACTACATGAAAAATTTACAAACTGACCTCCTTTGGCTTTCACTGATGCAAACTGGTCTATGATGTGCTCAAAGTCAAGTTTTTTTCAGTTTCTTCCTCTTTCCACACTCAGCAGAGCAAGATCACAGAGTCTGCCATTGACCCATGGAGGCTCTCAAATACAAAAGTATGTTTTAACTTGCGAATATCTTCACGGCTGGCGATGAAACTGTGATGTTAGGCATTATCTGAATAGCAATGCGAAGATTGGGAGATGTTCTAATCTAATACATACTGAACAATAATTTGAGAGCTTCTTCAGCTCTTGATATTTCATGTCGGCCCGACTTGATAGCAAACATTTCTGCAATCCAAATTTATTCATATAAGCTGCTGTCTATCAACATCAAAGCTGTACAATTTGCCCAAATTTCACACTTCTTCTTTTAGGTCGTTACTGTCGGCCCGTAACACAGTCCTCAACATTTGAGAAGAACCCAAACTTTGGCGTCAGTGTCGTGCAAACGAGCAAACCTTTTCGTCCATTGTTCTCTGTGAAGACGGTTGGAGTGTCCCTTCATGACTCTTTCCATTTCCTCCTAGCTATTAACCCAGCGATCTCTCGAGTTCTCATCAGCCATTCATTTCTTTCGTGTTTCACTTCAATATTCCTTCTTAATAAGAGACCGAGTCCTGCTCAGTTGGCGCCCTCCCCACCCCCCCACCCCCTTCAAGTGGCACCCGGCATCTGCCATACCTCCATACCTTAGGTGCGCCACTGTCCCCCCCTACGAGGGGCCCCCCTTTTTTTTTTCAGCTATTAGCATTATTGTTTCCGCCGGTACTTTGGTGATTCATCTCACCTAATCATTATTTCATGATGGTTCATTTTCCAGCTACTCATTATTCATATGCTCTATGTTCACCAATCAGGTAATCCACGTCCTTTCTTTCTTCTCAACCAATCCAACGTTGAGCACATTACATTGTATTTGTATAAAGTGAGAGTTTGGGCTTCTTCCTCATCTACTTGCGGTTTTATCCTGAGGAGTGCAAGTCGAAAAGCTTTGATAATGTCTATTTTATTGAAATTCATATTTAAATTATTGAATAATTGATTAATTTCAGATTTAAAGTAAATAAATAATAATCGAAAAATAATTTAGTTTCTCAATCAATTGCCGAATAGCATCCCAAAACCACCACCGTTTCATCCGAATCTGTAACTTTTTGAAA
>JAXMNL010001459.1:4481-16481 GCA_035128595.1 Eptatretus atami
AGAGAGATGAAGCACTAATCGGAACACGAACCTGTAGTTTAGGAGTACAGTACTTTGGCTCTGAATTTGGCGGATCGTACGGCACCTCAACACGATCACGCATGCACACAGAGGAGTAAGGAAATTTTATTTTACTCTGTGTCTGTCTGACGGGAAACAAAATTGAAAATAATTCCAAACAGGAAGCTTACTGTTTTAAGGATTGTATAAAGGACACAAACAACAGGCACGAAGAACGAATGTGACGTGTTCAATAAGGTGGTGTAAAAAACGGTGATCAACGGCGGGAAACTACCGGAATTCTTTGTTTTCGACAACCTTTAAAACCTTTATTTCATTGTTCCACCACCGAAGTGAATGGATGTTATGTTTTAACCTGTCTGTCTGTCTGTGAGCAGGATATCTCAAGTAGTTGTGGACGGAGCTGTAACGAGTCGAAGGGGGTTTTAAGGGGTCTGAAAAGATCTAAAACGGGTTCAAGGGTTGGAAGGGTATAAATGTCTAAAACCTACATTTGATTTCAATAGTACGTGATTAAGAGACTGTTTCGATTCCTCCATTGCGGCTCGGGATGCCACAAGATTGGTGCACAAAAAAGGTCTTCAATTTTTTTTTCTTCATTCAAATTGCTAAAAACAGAGACCAAACCATGATCTTCGGCTTCTTGTCAAGAATAACTCCCAAATCACGGCGATAGCTGAGATTACCCGTGACAAATCTAGACCTCTCTGTTTCTTTATATATAGTAGTGTAGAATATAGATCGATCAGATCGAATAGAAGATATGATGGATAGATTAAATCACTTTGATGTGGTTGGGAGGCTTGTGTGCCTCGATGACCCGAAGAGCTCTGCTCGCAAGAGATATTTCTCTCAGCAGGTCCAACCAAGGCAGACAGATTGAGCGGAGGGAGACGCCAGACTAAGCATGGTCTCACCTGGGATGTCCCTGAGCAACTGTCCAGGTGTAAACCAGCGCTCAAAAATATCTGCATGAAAAACCGCTCAAAAAAACAGCCACCAGTCCGGGGCACTCGAAAGAGAGGGGGTTAGGAATCTCCCGGTTAGAATTGCTACTTGGAATGTAAGAACGCTCAACGGAATGGACCAACTCAGAAAGATTTTATTGAGGGCAACTCAACAAGTGGCAAGAGATATTAGAATGAGGGGAGCTAAATGGTCGCTGAAGGTGAAGAAAGAGATGGCACAGATTTGGCCAGATGGCACGAAGGAAGTTTCGTTGTGCAACGAGCCAGGGACTCAAACCCCGACATAGAGCCGGTCCAAAGGGGGCGAAGAAAGAGTGTGGCAAAGGAGAAAACGAGAGCATCCCCCTGTAAGAGGGGCAAGACAGTTTCAGAGACAATGAACCAGGTGACTCAGACACAGACGAAGGGGGAAAAAGTGGAAAAGGCAGATGATGATGGGCAGAAAGACAGGGGAGACAGCAGAATGAGGGAGAGGAGAGGGTGAAGATGAAGAGCAGCATTGGCTGGAAGACGAGTTGGCCAACAAAATAGAAGAGATAAAACTCAGAGAGAGACAAAATGCCATCCGCATGGAAAACAATAAATTGGTAAAAATCTTGTGAGGTGAACCAACCATTCAATCATAAAAGTGATTTCAAAATCATCCACTTGAAGGAAATCAATATTGTGTGTTTCGAAAGCGGCACGATTTATTCAAGAAAGAGTAATGAGCGAACACCTCCAGATGGGTGTATCTGCGGTCTTGATGGGCGAGACTCGCGAGAGCTTGCCACAAAGGAGCTGGAAAGTGCTTGAAAGAAAGGAGATCGAAAATCAGCGAAAAGAGGTGCAAATGAATGACACCCTCCAACAGAATTATTGAAGTCGATGGCCAACCAATTGACCATGTGAACGATTTCAAATTTCCTGGGAAGTCAGGTGCTCACACGCTCGGCCGATATCCTACTTCGCATATCCCTGGCAGCACAGACCTTTGGGGTCCGTACTGGGGGGTCACAAGAGTCCATCAAGTCCGAGATGAGGGCGTTCGAAGTGTTTTGTGTGCAGACCACAATAATGGATGTTGTCAAGTCCAGACGACTCACAGCGTTTGGACATGTGGTCAGAAGCCAACGAAACACGTATCAACAAGAGGCGTACGGGACTGACTTCAACAATCCGAGGCAATGTGGGCAACCGGCAAAAGGAGATGGCAGACCAACATTCGTGAGGATGTGGAGATGCCTTTGTTGATGGCCAAAAGGATGGCGGGCGACAGAGACCGGAGGAGCAAGTGGGTTGGAACGCAGATTCCGAGGGCGACCAAAGCCCTCTGCAATGCAGTCAAGTCAATGAAGTCGAAATAAATTAAATAATCACATTTTATGGTTGTCGTGTTTCTCAACAAGTGCATTTCAATGGAATCTTGTTTTCTCTCTGTCTTTCTCTTCCGTTAGGGGCCTCCAAGTATGTGGTGGCTCTATTTATGCACCTCAAAAACAATTAACACTTAATTAAATAACAATTAATTAAATAACAATACAATTAATTAAATTAACAATTAAAAAAACTAACAACTCACCGATGCACTGGTGTGGATCCTGTGGGTCGCCCGCTTCCACGGTCGGTCTTGGTGGAAGTCTCCGCAGCGCTCGCAGTCGTACCCAACCGTTGTGCTTACAGACACATTTGTGACGTCCGTCGGCTCGGGCAAACAGCGTGAGGCATGTCCATTACATTCACAGCTGGCTTCCACCTGCACAAGGGTCATCAATACCGTGGTACACCGTCAAGGGTGATCAATAAATATGGAACCTGACACATTAACACAATCACCTTTGTGCGTTTTCACAAACAAATAGTTTAATTATATAGTTAAATAAACACCAGGACCTCTTCACATGAAAAATCACGATCAATAAGAGACGCGTTCAAGAAGTTCTACAGGACAGGATACAATGCAGTCCAAGACACATCAATGATTTATTTTTGAAATTTACAAGTAAATGCAATGTGGAGGACAAATACATTCATTTACTCATTAAATAATAATATATAATTATATATATATATAATTATATAATATATAATATATATATATATATGTTGGCGAATTCGCCCGTCGGCGTGCGATCGCCACGTGACTCGAATCGCGACCGCCTCGCCCAACGGACGGACAATTCAGTCGTGGACCCTCCCGCTAACGCCGGATCCAGTCACGGGTGGACCTTTCGCCTCACCAACAACCCAGTCCGCATTCTACCTGCGCGGAATAGTGGAATCGCCGAAAGTCGATATACCTAAGTACCCGCACGGTAAACCTACCGAGGGTTGTACCTCGCCACAGGCGACTTCGGACACATCCGCTTAAGCGGCTCGTTCCGGGCTAACGGGATAACCGAGCGGTGTTATCGCGGCCTTGACGGTTCAGATTAATTATCGGCGTCCCGCGCCCACGACGAACCCTTTACGTGAAACAAGATGGAGACCCAACGAAGAAGGACGCAGCGAAACGGGAAAATTCAACAAACAAGCATTTTATTCACAAACGACACAAATAGCACACATAAAGCAGGTAGTATTCACAGCAACAATTATAATTGAATAAATGCACATATATCAAATAAAAGACAAAACCCACAATGCAGAGCTACCACCGAATACGCGACACACGGACCACTTACACAATTCTACTTTGCGGACACGGCGCCACACACACACGTTCACACAAAACCCCAAAAGAAAATAGAAGTCGACTTCCCTGTGTGTTGAGTCCTCGGCGACCGTCCTCGCCGTGGTCGCGAGCTTCTCTTGGTGCCGAAACCCGGAAGCGAGCAGAGAGAATCAACGACCAAGCGTAGTGAAGCAGAAAGAACCTCCAAGCGGAAGGAGCAGAGCAGAAACGACGACCAAGGAGAAGAGAGCAGAGCAGAATCAAACGACGACGAGAGAAAGAAAACCTCATCCGCCTCCGCTCTCTTATACGCCCGGCGCCCCGCCCCTTCTCGGCCTCCACCTTCCTTCGAGGCGCTTCGAGAAGGGGGTGCGTTCCTCTCATTCCTCCCACCTCCGGCTTGGGGGCGAGGCGAATCTATCTGGCGCCGGGCCAAGGAAGAAAAATAGTGGGAAAACGAGCGTTCCTCGCTTTGGGAACTTCTCCCTTCCCCTCTCGCGCTCGACGGCTCCCAACGCGGAAACCGTCGTACGTGGCACGCGGAGGATGGCGTTCGTTGGTGTAGTAGCGTGGTTGAGATGGTGGCGTGTTTTGAGGGTGCGGTGGCTGCGTTGTTGGAGTGGTGGCTTGGTTGGCGTTGTTGTTGTTGTGCGTTGAAGTGTTGGTTGGCGTTGTTGTTGGCTCAAAATAAAGAAAGAAACAGAAAACACCTAACTCAAAGCGTCGCAGCCCGATGAATCACATTAATTCCCTCTAGACAATGGGTTTGGGCTAACTACACATGTACTTCAGAAATACCTCATCTACAGGACCTGAATGATGTTTGCGAATTTCCACAGCCGTAACACTAACCCCTCCCCTTTTTACAGACTCGTCCCGAGTCGTCAAATTATCGTGTGCCATCATGTGTAGTTCTCCCCTAGTACGTTTTACCTACGGATCCCTGAGTGCGACATTCATGGTATTCGTGTCCCCAAATAAATAACCTGAGGGCTGAGTAACTAACTAAACAAACTCACTCACACAGACGACTTAAATAAAATTGCCGGCGCTAAGACATACATGCCGGGGGCGCACTCATATTTACATTACAACAATACACAACTTAGCCTTATAAATTTTACACTAACCATGGCCAGGATCAATGGACTCTGCAGGAAAAAAGGTGAGAGTCAACAGAGGACCGGTGCACGGGCCGCCACTGCAGGCCCGTGTTGCAGCTGCCAACAGGACAGTTCCTGAGCTTGCAAACTGTTGCTTTTACGATGATCCTGGCGCACATGGCAATGAACAAGGGGGCAAAGCAACTGAACGGGGCAAACTGATGAGAGGGCAGTGGCATGGCATGGCAAAGGTAAAGGCAGGCAAGGCATGGCAAAACAAGGCCGCTGTAGCAACAGCCGGCAGAAAAGGGCCGCTGCAGGCAAACACCACGCAGACGAACTGGCCGGCACAGGCCTTGCAGTAAAAACAACCAGCCGATGAAGTTGGCCGGCACAGGCCCGCAGCACACAGCCGCAGACGATGAAGTGGCCGCACAGCCTCGAAGTAACACAACAGCAGCCGATGAAGTTGGCCGGCCTCTTGCCGTGCAGGTTGGTGGAGGAGTGGGTGGTGTGGCCACTCGCAGAAGGCGGGCTCGGACCTACCTACTGTCTCCCTCCCACCTATCGCCTTTGCCTGTCACTGTACATACCCACCCCTTAATTTGTCAAAAACCAATTTAGCCCAAACTTATTTTTTTTGTTGTTTTTATTTTTACTTCCCTACTTCCCCACTATAATTCGTCCCCTAACCCCCTTTACTGTCTCTGTTCGGCTAACCTATCGTCTCCTAGCCTACTCCCAACCCCTACGTTCCCTTCCCGGAGGGAATAAGGGAGAGCTAGCGTCCTGTGTCGAGCCCAACCAAGCCTCAAGATGCCTCCCCAGAGTTTCAGCGATCTTCACCCAAAGTGGGTCCAGCGGCCCACAACGAGAGCGAAGGGATGAGTGGTGCGGAGGGGTACACTTCCTAATCTACCCTATCCATTAACCTTTAAACTACCCGGGGCTTTCAACAAGCGCCTCTCGCTTAATCTATTGGTTCTAAAAACCAGATTCCCGTGCCTGTGTTGGTGTCCTTACAGTTCGGGCCTCGCCCTCGAATTTTTCCTCCCGTGCCCTCACACGGTTTCGTGGCTGGGACGCGTGGCTCCCCCTGGCAGCACGACCCTCTGCCGAATCCCCTACGATGGCACCCCGGCACTACACTGCCTCCGAGCCTACCAGCTCCCTAAACACCGGGGAGTGCCCCCATGGCAACTCCCCTGAAACGCACACGTGGCAGGCTGGCGCCCGGGCCCCTTTCCGAGGGTCACCCGTGCCACGACACTGCCCACGCGGCTAACGCGCGCTCCGGCCCCGCACCAAGCGGGCGCACCCTGTGCCCACTACGCTAACCCGGCCCCCCATGGGCCTTGGCCTACCACGGCCGACTAGCCCGGTGCCCGGGTACCCACTCACGTACTCACCGTTCGCAGCCACGCTCCCAGCCCGTCAACAGGGCTCCTGCACCCCTCAAATGGGTTCGAGCCTACACTCACACCAACACAAAACGACCTCCATTTTTCAATTTCGCTAACCACTAACTCACTTTATACTGACCCCGGGGTCCCTTGGCGGAGTCACTCCTCCCCCCAATCACTCATCGCACCATGCATTCCACATTCGCTCCACTCATACAGACCCGCTGGCCTCACTCACTCAACATTTTACTCAACTCACAACTTCCCAACTCTTCAACACCACTCCATCGCTGATCTCTGCCATCCTCTATCTACCTCCCTAACTACCTCTGCTCCCACGTCGTCCCTTAAACTACAGCAACGTCCTTTTAACACTACGTAGCTAAGCTACGTCCCCACTACACATCCAAAGTCTGTCACTGTCTCCAAAATGTCATTTCCCACCTAAATCTCATCTACAATCCCTCTAACTAATCCATTCCACGGGCCCCATGAGGACTTACCCCTGCCCCATGAAGCCGGTCTAACTAACACTAACCCTTCCCCCTAGCTAGTTCCATCCTGTGCCCAGGTAAGGGGTCTTTCACCCCTTGCCGGGAATCCTGTTCACCCGAAAGCGAGGCTTGCTTTTGTTAATTTTGTTTCTCCAATTATGCACAGCACCAGCGGCAACTCACAGCTCGCGCACTTTGCACCCTGCCCCGTGACGTCATGCAGCTGCACGCGTACCTCGTCCCTTTTGGACGGTACCATCCGGCAGGGATTCACCCTCCTGCCGCGATTCCAACCCTACGTGCAGCCATGACGTCACCCTGCGGCACCCCCAAAAGCAAACCTCACTCCGAGGGGCTCCCCACGCGAACACATGTGCTCTGCCCGTTGGAGCTTAACACACGCTCGCGTGGAGAACCCATCCGGTCCAAATTCGTCATCTGCCTAAACTTTGTCCGTCCGCGGATCGGCAAATCCACCGCTGGCGTTTCCGGACCGGGCGTTCACTCCCGCAAGCGAGCACGTGGCGCGTCTCGTGCGTTGCACAGCACGGACCTCGCGCTCGCCGCGGGGTGAACCCGGCACGGTCCCCACAACAGCTACAGCCGCTACCCGGCTTTTGTCTCTCTGTCGCCGTCTCCGTCGCCATTCACCCACGCACACCTGCGTGTCACGACGCACAGACTCCACTCCAACACACTCACACCGGAGACCGGCTGCATGCTCCCGCATGCCGACCGACATCTCCCTTACATACAGAGACCTTACGCACACGTCCCTCACACAGACCCTCTCACTCACACCCAACCTTCCACTTGCACAGGGGGTCTCACTCACACCATGCGTGCCGGAAAGCACGCATCTCCGCACACTCGCAAACACACACCCCTGCACAACCACACTGGGGATTCGTGTCCCCACAAGGGTTCCCGGGGCCTCTATACCCCCCAAGCTCACGTGCACCTATCCACAGCACTCGTCCTTCAACTCCGCTTGGCACGACCGAACCCACCTGGTCGTGATTCGCCTCAAGGGGCATACTCCCTCCCTCGTTCCTGGAGGCGGCCATCCAGCTGCTCACACCGGTCTCTACCCAGTCCGCGAGCTCGCCCCCATTATCCTCCACTACTTCTGTGTGTGTGTGTTCTGTTCCTTTAACCCCGTCATTATCATGCAGTCTCTCCTCTACTTTTTCTGTCTCCCGCGTCTCTATACATTTATTAGTTTCTGTTTCTTTCTGGATTTTTCCATCTCTCTGGATTTCAATTTTACTCTCTCCTTCAGTTCATAATTTCAAACTCGTATAGTTTTGTTTTCTCTCCCACCAGTTTCTCCTGCTCTTCGCTTTCCAACCTCATCGTTTCTTTCAAATGGCTCATTTCCTTCCTGTGTTTCATTCGGCTGTTCTCTCATTACCCTTCCTTGTTTCCTCTCCTGTCCTTCCTTCTCCAGTTCATGTTTGGTTCATTTGGTTAGTCTCCTTCTGTGTTTATTTGCTGCTGTCTCATTACTCTTCTTGTTTTCTTCCTGTCCTTCCTCTGCAGTTTCATGGTTTTCTTCAGTGGTTAATCTTCCCTTTTGTGTTTCATTCGCTGTTCTTCGCCTATCTCTCCCATCTCCAGCCTTCTGCTTTTTCTTTCAATTGGTCAACTCCAGCTTCATTGTCTTTTTTTTCTATCTTCCATGTTTTCCTCCTCGTCTCTCCTCCTTCCAATCTCGTCTCTGTGTCTTCAATCTCTGATTCTCTTCCTGCTTCATTCCTTGCTCCTTCAACTTCTCGTATTCCAACCTATTTTTTTTTCTTTTGTCGTTCAGTTTCAAATTCATACTCTTCCAGTTTTTTATTCACTGTCTTTCTTGTTCCTCATTCTGTAATCTCGCCATTTCTTTTCAACTGACAGATTTCTTTCTCCTGTCTCATTCCTAGTTCTTTCAGTACCCTTTCTTTTCCTCCTTTAACACTCTCAGTTCGTTTTGTAGTTCTGCTCTTGTTTTGGTTGTTTCTGAACTCAGTTTTCTTCTCTAATTCTCTTCTCATCTCGCACCCTCCGACCTTGCTTTGGCTTCTAACTGTTCTTCCGGCTTGCCCTTGTGTTTGTCTATCCGTCTTCCCAGTTCCTCTCGTCTCCGTTTTTACCTCCAGTCCCAGCTTATCAACTCTCTTCGTCATGTCTTGAAGTCTTTCTTCACACTCCACTATTTTTTATTTCCTTCGTGCACGTCTCCGTCACCCCAATTAATTTTTCCCTCTCGGTTACCGTCACTTTTTCGTCACCTCCACACTTCTCGCCCACACGTCTCCCCGAATTATTTTTTCCTCACCCGCCTTCACCGTGGCTGACAACGTTGCACCCCCTCCCAGCTCGTTCGCTCCACATTACGCACTCCGCTGTTGTCGCCTTCATGCCCGCCTGAGCTCCGGCCATTTGCTGCTTCACCCCGCATTCTTTTTATTTCTTCCCTTCATTCCTTGCGCATTTGTTCCCATATTCTGTTTCATTTCGTTTGTGTTTGTTTCATCTCTTGTTCACTCCTTTATTTCGTTTTTCATTTCGTTTCATTTTCGTTTTCCATGTTTGTATCCATGTTCGTTTTCATTTCATGCATGTCCCCACTGATTTTGAGTGCGTTTCCATCCATTTTGTTGTTTAATTCGTTATTCATTCCTTCCATTCTTGCCAGTATGGCGAATAGCTGGCCATGTCGGGTGCACTCGGCTGAACCGATTCGGCCGATCGGGGGGTTTGTGGAGAGGGGGAGGGGAGTGTTATACACGCGGCCGCCGCCCACCTATTTCGGGCTTCTGCGTTTGGTTGGGGAGGAAAACTGTTCCTGCACACCAATGTCCTGCTCGGGGTCTACATCCTGGGCCATGGATTCTAAACATATACTCATTTCTATTACCCCCGGCTCCCGCTCGCCTTGAGAACGCCATCTTATTCCCACGTAAGGGTTAATTTAGTCGCTCGTAATTTGAGAGGAATCGGGGTCGCTCCTCTCACCCCGGACCGATTCCCTATGAATTTAGCTTTGGACAGGAGGGTCTGTTATCCCCACTCCTGACACCAGTGTTGCGAATTCGCGCCCGTCGGCGTGCGATCGGCCGTGACTCGAATCGCGACCGCCTCGCCCACCGGACGGACAATTCAGTGCGTGACCCTCCCGGCTAACGCCGGGATCCAGTCACGGGTGGACCTTTCGGCCTCACCACAACCCAGTCCGCATTCTACCCGCGCGGAATAGGTGAATCGCCGAAAGTCGATATACCTAAGTACCCGCACGGGTAACCTACCGAGGGTTGTACCTCGCCACAGGCGCACTTCGGACACGATCCGCTTAAGCGGCTCGTCCGGGCTAACGGGATAACCGAGCGTGTTATCGTCGGCCTTGACGGTTCAGATTAATTATCGGGCGTCCCGCGCCCACGACGAACCCTTTACGTGAAACAAGATGGAGACCCAACGAAGGAAGGACGCAGCGAAACGGGGGAAGAATTCAACAAACAAGCATTTTATTCACAACGACACAAATAGCACACATAAAGCAGTAGTATTCACAGCAACAATTATAATTGAATAATGCACATATATCAAATAAAGACAAAACCCACAATGCAGAGCTATCACCGAATACGCGACACACGGACCACTTACACAATTCTACTTTGCGGACACGGCGCCACACACACACGTTCACACAAAACCCCAAAAAAATGGAAGTCGACTTCCCTGTGGTGTTGAGTCCTCGGCGACCGTCCTCACCGTGGTCCGCGAGCTCTCTTGGTGCCGAAACCCGGAAGCGAGCAGAGAGAATCAACGACCAAGCGTAGTGAGCAGAAAGAACTCCAAAGCGGAAGGGAGCAGAGCAGAAACGACGACCAAGGAGAAGAGAAGCAGAGCAGAATACACGACGACGAGAAGAGAGAAAACCTCATCCGCCTCCGCCTCTTATACGCCCCGGCGCCCCGCCCCGTTCTCGCTCCACCTTCCTTCGAGGCGCTTCGAGAAGGGGGGCGTTCCTCTCATTCCCTCCCACCTCCGGCTTGTGGGGGCGAGCGAATCCATTCTGGCGCCGGGCAAGGAAGGAAAATAGCGGGAAAACGCGCGTCCTCGCTTTGGGAACTTCTCCCTTCCCCTCTCGAGCTCGACGGCTCCCAACGCGGAAACCGTCGTACGTGACCGCGCGAGGATGGCGTTCGTTGGTGTAGGTAGCGTGGTTGAGATGTGGCGTGGTTGTGAGGGTGGCGGTGCTGCGTTGTGGAGTGTGGCTTGGTTGGCGTTGTGTTGTTGGCGTTGAAAGTGTGTTGGCGTTGTTGTGGCTCGAAAATAAGAAAGAACAGAAAAACACCTAACTCAAAGCGTCGCAGCCCGAATGAATCACATTAATTCCCTCTAGACAATGGGTTTGGCTAACTACACATGTACTTCAGAATACCTCATCTACGGGACCTGAAATGATGTTGCGAATTTCCAGCAGCCGTAACACTATATATATATATATACAGGGGGCTGCAAAAGTAGGTATACAGCAATGAAAACAAAACGTATTTTATTGATTATACAAGCATATCAATAATAACATACCAATAACTAGAGGGGAGACTCGGTAGAGTGCAAAACCTCCGCCGCCAATACTGCTCGGTCACTCAAGTGAACCTGATATCCTATTCATTCAATTTGACGTCAACAGTGCTCACAGAGTTATAGTTTGCAACTTTCCCTTTTACTTTTAACTTACAGACTCAATTAATTCGTCATAACTAGATTCCTTGAGACAGAAATTAGTTTACGTGTATATCCACCTGAAGTTCCAAAATCAGCTGCAATTATAATTTTGGCATGTTTTTTGTTGGAAATCACTTATAATATGTAGAAATGCAAAAAAAAAAAAATCGAAATTTGTTGAAAAAAAGTTGCAAAAAATGTTTTTTTCTCTAACAAATTTTTTTTTTGGGGGGGCGGGGGGTTGGAAATCACTTAAAACATGTAGAAATGCAAAAAAAAAAAATTCAAATATTTTTTTCAAAATGGCCGCCATACGGCCATATTGGATTTTGGACCAAGTCCAATATGTAATGGCATGATCCTTGGACCATACCTAATCCCCCACCCAGTTTCGTCGAAATCCGTCGAGGAGTTTTTCCGTAATACTGTTCACAAACAAAACAAACAAACAAAGGGGTGAAACAGTAACCTCCGATCTTCGTGGCGGAGGTTAATAAACATATTAATCCCTCAAATGTATCAAACTGTTTGCCTCTGGCATCCTTACTGTATGTTTGTTTGTTTTTTTGTTACATGTTTGCCCATCCTTACTGTTTACCTACTGTTGTAGCCCCCTGTATATGTATATATATATAT
>JAXMNL010001460.1:7556-19503 GCA_035128595.1 Eptatretus atami
TGATTCTTCACCATTGAGAGACAGGATCAAAATCGATACAGCACTGTACAGCATGATATTTCAAAAATGTTATGGGTCCGATATGTTCTCATGGATCAGGTATTGCGTGGCGGAGGTATACCTTCTACCGAGTTCCCTTCTAGTTATTCCTGTTTTGCTCTTCTTGTTTTTCGTCAATTGGTTTTTAGGTCATCTCTACCGAGATGACCTAATAAAGCCGGAGCAAATGTCCGTCCGTCCGTCCGTACGTCCGTCCGTACGTCCGTCAACAATTTTTCTTTCCGATCTTGATGAAACTTAGTATGTGGGTAGAGGTCGATGAGTGTTGCAAACAACGATATAACTTTTGTCGCGGGTTTCAAGGTCAGGGACGAGGTCACGAGGTCACTTAAGTTATAAAAATCGCCATTTCAAAACCTATCTAAGTCTGCCATTCTAACAAGATTTCGGCAACTTTTATTGATTATGATAGTAAAATATTATCTTGTATCTAAACCGGAAACAGATTTTTGATTCCTTCCCGTTTGGCGCCACGTAACTGAAGATGGTCAAAAACACCCTCACCGGTACAAAGAAAACTTTTTACTTCCGATCTTGATGAAATTTGTATGTGGGTAGGAGGTCGAATGAGTGAATACCCAAGCGACATATTTTTTTTACCCGGATTCCGAGGTCAAGGGTCAAGTCACGAGGTCACGAAAGTTGCTGGAAAGTCGCCCATTTCAAACCTATCTCAGTTTCATTAGGAGATATCTGGCAAGGTTAATCGATTATTATAGTAAAAAACTTTACAGAGATGACCGTCACCCCACACAGGGGGTAATTTATTTATTTCATCATTTTTTCCTGTCCCAACCATAATCCTGCTGTGTTGAATCGTTTAATTTGTTGTCCCGAGTGAAGTCGGCCTACTGGTTGATAGTGGGAGTGTGATTTCCCTCTGTTTGTTTTTTTGCCTCGTTTTCACCCTTTATATCCCAGATATTGTTCCTTTTGGATCCTCAGCTCATCCATTTCCCATCCCTCCCTCAAAAAAATACAAACACATATCCCTCCAATCTGCAACTCAGAAAAACAACTCAACAACCAAACAAACAACAACATCAGGAAGAAATCCAAACTCTATCTCAGTGCTCAAGATTACTCATTTCATTGTTCCTTCTTTTCAACATCCCCAAACTGAATCTTCATGAAAAGGAGAAAAAAACATAAATGTGATCGCCTAATAACTGAGACAAAACAAACAAGATCCGTAAATGCATATCCGAGAATGTTGAGGACGTGTTTACAAGGCCGGGTTTTTTTTTATTATTTGGAACTAAAATGGCCGCCTTGGCATCCTTGATGAGATTGCAAAATAGAATTGAGATGCACGTGTGTGTCCCATCATGTACACTGTGCTTGCTGCCAAGTTTGAACAGACTCGGACTGGAACGTGCCCAGAAATGGCTCTGCCAGTCCAACCTCTTGGTTCTGATATCGAAAGAAATGACATTCATATGTAACCATCATTCCTTATCAGTGCAACAAGTTCGAACAAGATGTGTAAATGCAGTCTGAGAGATGGTTGAGGACCTTGAGCGCCCTGCGGAAATATGGGGGCGGGGGGGACACATCTCAGACGGAGCAGGGACGAAGGACTGAGAGGAGATGACGAAGACAGAAAAGACCACCGACCTGTCTGGCGTGGGGTGTGATGAGAGTGAGAGACCCAAAGCCCAAGACTCGGCCTCATCGCGGGAGAGTCAATGAATCCGAAATGCCTTGGTTTCCATCGTGGTGTGAAACCGAGAAAAGGTGAGAGGCTGGGAGCACACGCGCAGCGGGGAATAGCAACCTTCCATCAAGGCTTGCAGATGAAAGCTTTGTGTGTAGTTCAGGAGCTCAGGTGGTGCGCGAGGAAAGGACTTTGCATGACGGAGGATTCCCAGTCTGCAACTGGCTTTGGAAGGCCAGCTTCGGAAATGCGCTTTTCCCAGGAAAGTCATGGCAGATGGTGAGACCCAGATGCTTGAATGAGAGCACTTCTTCAAGAGGATGTGAGAAGTCTTTGGGGGGGGGGGGTTCCAGACTGTCCTTTCGAGAACATAGTGAGAGGTGAGATTTGTCCGGATTGAAAGACATGTTCCACGTTTGAGACCATGCTTGTGATTTTTATCCGATCAGCAGAGATGAAGAAAACTGCTGGCTTGCGATCTCTGAGGATGGAACAGAGGATACTGCAGATGGGAGCCATCAACAACGAGATAAGATAATTTTCGCAGAGTCAGGAGGATCATTGAATGAAAAACATAAAATGAACAGGGCCCCAGAACGCTGCCTTGAGGAATTCCAGCCTGACAAGAAGAGTGGATGGAACAAATCCATTGAGGTCACATGTTGGCTGCGACAAAGAAGAGAAGTTTGTGAGCCATGTGCTGGAGATGGCCTTTTGGGATACCATAGGGAAAGAGTTTAGTGAGTCAGGGCTGGTGCCAGATCCGTGTCAAAAGCACGCGGCATATGTTCTGGATATGGCTCTGATTTCATTTCTGGCATTGAGGACCTCCATCCATTGTTGGGAAGAGCAGAAGCATCATATCCAGTGTAAGAGTGGACCTGGTCTTGAAACCAAATTGATGATCGAAATCAGGACCATTGGAGAAAAAGGAAGGATTTATGGTCTGATGCGATGGATGGACACATAACTTGCTGATGATTGGGAGAAGGCTGATTGGTCCTGTTTTTGCACTATTATGCAGGCAGGTAATGTTCATGCTGGATTTCCAAGCAGAATGGCAGTAATGACCTTGAGCAAATGAGAGGGTGAATGGTAACATGAGAGAGGGTGAGCAAGAGCAGAGGGAGAGGTTTAGGACACCGTGGGCGATACACGCCGGACGGTTTGCAGAATCTGAGTCGAGGTTTGACAGCAAACCTCCCACTTGTCACAGAAAAGGACAACAGATCCCAGGACAGTTTGGGTTTGAAAAAGATTGGATATAATTTTAATGTAGAACTTGACCGAGCATAGGTACAGTATCAAATGGAGATGAGATAGATTTCATTATTAGTGACTCAGAAAGGGCTGAAAAGAGTGCGCCCGCGTGCATAACTGTACGTCGTTGGCATTTGGTGTGTTGTTCCAATATCCCCCCCCCCTCCTCAATCCCCCCCGGGCACGGCAGCGGCGCATCATGTGTTGGTCATGCTTCTGGTCTCCTGAAGTAGGTGGGGGTTGTCGCTTGTCTGCAACATGTTTCCGTGATGTCTAGTGGTAGTGGTGGTCTGTTTTTCTGTACCCCAGGCACGGCACGCAACGGTATCGATGTTGTGCTGACTTTAGTTGAAAGACGCATTCTTGCAGATGAAAGGACGTGGCGCCGTGGTTTTTACAGGCGGTCGTGGCTTGGATTAACCTCCAGGAATAGAGAAGAGGGAAGGGAATTAAAGTAGACAGTTATATATATCAGACCACCTCATATCTGGATGAGATTCAACCAATCACTAGCACCAAATTGCCCCACTTGCCGCGATAGATGACAACAACAGGAGGAAAGAGGCACTATCACGTACGTAACTCTTTTAATTGTAATTGAATATACACGTCTGTAAGGGACCACTGTATGGTTAGGTGTCATACAGGCTCTTCGGAAGGAGATGTGGATTCTAGATAGTATAATAAAACTCGACAACAATTATTATTGTTATTTATTAGTCCCTTCAATTTCAATTAATTTCAACTTAGTCTTTTCCTGTTGCAAGTAGTTTTCCGTGGTGTTGAGTTATCCGTTTCTTCGAAATCAGAACACCTCTATACTTAAACCTTTTCCTCTAATATAGACCGTAACCCTGAATAATCAGTTTATCTGAATAGTTAGATAATTCTGTCCATTCTGATCGTGATATTAATAAAATTTTTTGTTATACCTGTTACACCTGGACACTTGGATTCTCTTGTATAGCTTTGGTCCCTTCAGAGATTAGGTATGAGGACGCATGCAGGGAATTCGAGTAACCAAGATTACCTCATCTAACCCGAGTACATCTCAACCAAAAACCACAGGTCTCTATATACAAACATTGCCTACCACAGCCAGACGAATACTTGGACACTCACGGAGTGACCACGACAGCAGATGAACACAACACGAACAGAAATACGCAAACAAATTGAGGGGAAACATTCCACAAAGCTGAAGGATTACTCCTCCCCACAACGCTCAATTCTTCACACCAGCAGAAATTCCAATAGAGATAAGCAAAACGATGAACTGAACAATAGAAAACAGGCAAGTCAAACGAACTCCAGCACAAGCGGAGAACAGAAACACAAAGCATCGAATCAGATGAGACATTCAGGGAACCGGACCAAAACACCTTGCAAGTTGTGAACAGGTCATCTCTCAACAACCTTCCAACTTGCAACAACTCTTATCCCACCAAGGTGCCTCTCAGCCACAAAAATCGCCAGGTACACGACCTGCTGCCTGAATAACCAGAAATCTAATCTTAGGGGAGAGAGACCAAACAGAATTCGCAATTGCAGAATGGAAGAGAAAGCAGAAAAACCGAACAGAGACGACAGAGGACCGATGAAACCTCCGGCAAATTGGAACAGGCAATCAAAAGAAAGCCTCAATTTTGCGAACACAATACGGAGTCAATCAAGTATTCCTCTACAGGTCCGTCTCAGGACAAACACATTTCCCCACTTACAGTAACTATTTTGAAACGACAGCTGTCCATCTCCGAAAGTGAAGGACATATCATGAACTTCTACGGAGGACGAACTGAGAAAAAAGAGAAAAAAATGCAGTGAATTGAACAAGCAATTCGACCATGTACACCTACCTTGCCAAACAAAATACGGAGTCAATCCAAGCTATACCTCAACCCAGGTCCGTCTCAGAAAAACACAGCAAAGTTTAAACTTTCCGCTCGCAAGATCAACTGCAACAAACTCCAAGATGAAGAGGAACATTCAGAAAGAATTACAGAGCTTCAAAAAAAGACAAATTGGCGATCGAAAATACAATGTCTTGGAGATTGACAAGAAATCCGGACGAACCTTACCTTGCAAACAAAAAATATGGAGTCAATCCAAGTGTTCCTCCACCAGGTCCGCTTCAGAAAAACAAGCTTAGTCAACTTTGTTGGAAAGATTCAACTGTGGCACCTGCAGATTTGAAGAGAGACATCAGAAAGATTTTACACAAAGACAAAAACAGACAAACACAGATTCAAACAGAATGCTGCAAATTTAAACAGGGCAATTCAAGACAAAACCTTCATCTGCAACCGGTATATGCAAATCAATCCAAGTACCCCTCCACCAGGTACCGTCTCCAGGAAAATACATCCCCCTTACACCATCTGTACTGGAACCAGGTGTCCCAAACTCCCTATGAGAGAACAACAGGAATCTCAAGTAGAAACGAACAGATATGTAAGGAAACTGAAACAGAGACCAGGGTTCCTCAGAAAAACGCCGGCGAATTTGAACAGGCAATGCAACAGAAAACCTCAAACTTGCCCACAAAATACGGGGTCAATCCAAGTCCTCCTCTACCAGGTTACGTCTCGGCAAACACTTCCCCACTTACATTACTGTTCTGAAATCAACCAGCTACCTGAATTCGAGTGAATGAGCTTCATGAATCCCTAACGGAGAGAACGAACAGAGCCAAGAGAAAATCCATCAGACATCCAAGCAGATGGAACAAAAATGCCTGCAAATTGGACAAGGAATCCAACATAAAAATGTTCGTGTTTCAAACAAAATATGAAGTCATCGAAGGGAGGCGCTGGGACTGCCAGTGAGGGTCTTGTCTTCAAGGGGATCGAGTGCCGAGTCACCTTTGAATCAGACGCGTGTCTCATTGGGTGTAAACCCCAAATCGCTCTCTTCCCTCCAACCAGACCATGAAAGGATCACCCTCTCAAGTGCCACCACCGAAAGAATCACTCTCACCGGAACCACCACCAATATCTACCCAGGAAGTCAAAAATAATATATAGACATAAAAAGGGGAAAGGGCCGAAAAGGAATAAGGAGAGAGGAAGAATCTAAAAAGTAAACGAGGTGGTGGAGGGGGAGATGGGTGAAGGGTGTTGGAGGAAAGTGCGAATCAAAACAAATACTTTGTTAACAAGACGGAAACCAGAAAACAGTAATTATCAAGATGAGAAGTTTGTTTTTTGATGTTATACTGTTTACTCACCTGACACTTTGGATTCCTTTAATTGCTTGGTTCCTTCACGACAATTATGGAGTCAGCAGTTAATTGGTCCAAGATGACCCCACAACCCGAGTACATCTCAACAAAACCAACGTCCACTTATCCAACATTGTCTGAAACACCAGTAATTTGTTACGGGACTGAACGATCTGCCGAACAACAGGAACGAAACACAAACAAATTGAGGGGAAGAACATTCCTCAGCTGAAACAGTATACTCCCGCAGCTCAACCAGTCAACCAACAACAACCACATAGACAGTGTTGAAACCAACGAAAACGATCAAGTTTTACTCTGAGCTGAACAAAGAAACCAGGAAGTCCAAACTCCAGGCAAAGGAAGGGAAAACACCAGGAAATCGAGATGTATGGAATATCAAACAGAGACTCTGCGATTTGGACCGGAGATCCATCAGCAAGCCTTCAATTTGTTGTTACAACATGCAGGGTCAATCAAACTGCTTCCTCCAACCATCAGTACATACATCTCAGCCAAATGACCTGAACCAAAATCGATTCCTTATTTATTTATTTTATCGATGCCTTTAATTAATTCCTATTTTATTTTCTTTCTCATCGAGGCAATATCTCAGGCACCTTTTGAGCTTGAAGCTCATATTTGAACACGACGGTGAAAAGGAATTTGGCTTTAAAGGGTATTTTTGATTATGATGAATCAATTGATCGATTTATTATTCCTTTTTCGAATTAATAACTCGGAGGAGCTTTGATTCCCTTTTTTTGTTTAATTTTTCCCCTTTGATGTTTGATCTTTTTGATATATAACGATCGAATAACCTTTTTTTGAGAGTCAGATTTCAAAAAAGTGTGAAACATGGTGGTTAAGATATTGATATTCGACTTCTTGATTTAGAAATCATTTATTTTACGATTACTCTTTATTTATTTTAATTATTCAAATAATATTGCACACCGCTCCCCCCCCCCCCAATTCCGTTCTCCATGTACTGTGCGGCGGCATCGCGTTGCCCCGGCCGATGTTGCGCGCTGGAGGATTTGTCTATTTATTTATTTATTTGCGTTATGGGAGCCGGTTGTACTTTGAATGTGTCCGAAACCCACAAAAGTGGATGGTTTAGATCGCCAGAAGAAGGAGGAAGAAGAGTCGTACAGGTAGTCACGTGGCTACGTCGGTAATAATGTAAGGGAGAAGCTTTTTTTTGTTGGATTTCTTTTCTTTTTTACAGGAAACAGAGGGTATAGTTGAGAGGGCATAGGAGGGTGGAGAGGGAAAAGTTGGAGAAATATAAACTGAATGTTAACAGGAAAAATACAATAAACACGGATCACGTCACAAACGGAGGAGAAGGGAAGGCCTCAAGAAACAACGAGATGAAAACTCAACAATAGCACAAGTTTTAACACAATTTCCGAACTAGAAACACACATAAACAGAGCAAAATATTGAGAAAGTTGGCAGAGACCCTGAAAAGGAACCGCCACCGTCGCTTTTGATCTGGTGTGTTTGATAAATCGATGCGGATGGTGTGCAACAGGCAATGATGGACCGAAATGGCCTCCACCTGCCATCTAATTTCCTTGTGTATCCTTGTTTATGGACGGAAGAACAGAAAGAAACAACAACAAACAACTTTCATGGCACTCAATATAGGAGAGCGTATTACTGTTGTGGGCGGGGTTCGGTGGCGAGGAACGACCACTAGGGGGGCAGTAGGGCTCATCTCCAACGAACACCCCGAATTAGGTCGTGACTCTCGGTAAGTTCCGAAAGGTCTGGGTCCCTTGGCGGTGATTGTGGTCGCCAATATTTCGACGCACTGGGGCTAGGCGTTAATTGGCTAATTTCAATATAACCTAAGTACCCACGTCGTTTAAACTACCGGGGAAAACCACCACCCTCGACGGACCTCGGGCGGGAATGGGCCGTTTACGACCTGATTCCGGGTGTTAAACGAGCGGGGATTACAAAGATCCGTCGGTTCCAAATGAACAATTTACGGCACGAAAACGGCCTTCCCTTAATTCCCAATACTTCACGTGCTAAACCAATGAAAGAAAGGACAAACAATGAGCTGGTAATTGAACAATGGGGGTTTTATTTTATCATGGGGCAGGGAGCACAAAGGAGCAGAGGTTCAACCGAATCTGAGAATGCACTTTCCAAGGAACACAGGCACTGAACAGTTATCTACTTAGCAGACGGCCCACGACACACACACACACACACAAAAAAATGGACCCCATGGGTCTTTATTCGGCCTCTAGCCAGAGGAAGGCGAGCTGGGGGAACAGAGCCTGGCCGGGGTACCTTCCCGCCTCGTGCGGTCACACCGCGACCCAACCCACCACCGGTTGGACTCGAACCCACGTCCGAAAAATCAAAGCGCCACGACCCTGGCTGCTCGGCGACCACCACCACCACGAGGAGCCACCGCAAAGGACGCAGACCGAGACCAAAGCCACCACGACAGACCAAAAGCAATCGGCCACGGATGAACTGCGAGTACTCTTTGGTTCCTGACAAGCACTCTACTCTTCTCTCTCCGGCCACTCGCTCCTGATTGGACGATGGTGTCGGGCGACCAGTGGCCTTCCCTCATTAACCATTAGACAGGAAGGACGGGGCCCTAACTATTAACACATACTTATCGAAATAACTGAACTGCGGGGACTGCTGTTTCTTGTGTGCAAATTGGCTTCCAGATTCGTTAACAATACTTCTGCAAGGCTGAACAGGTTCCGTTTGTATCACTGATCGGCCCCGAATCTGAATTCGATCCTGACCCCCATCAAATCACTTGTTCTTTGTCACAATAAACCAAGTCATCCACCAAGTTTTGTCTAAACTCATGAACAACCTTTATAGAAAAGACAGACAATAAACATCAAATTAATGTTGTCGCGTGTGTGATCTAGTTCATGGTTAAATGGGTTTAGTTTATAATAGCTTATTTCGTAGTGTATATTCAAGCATTCCAGTGATACGTAATAAATGTATTTGGGACAAGACAGTGTCGAAGTTGTCTGGCGAGTCACTCGTCTTCCTCCCAAAAATATTTTTGTTTATTTATCATTTTGTCCAATTTGTCAAATTTCGTTTTTATTCCCTTCATAAACCTCTATACAACCTTTTCTTTAACAAGAGGAACCAGGAAAAACATCTTTTCTGGATGCAGAAATTTGTTTTTGATGTTATTCTGTTTACTCACCTGACACTTGGATTCCTTTAATTCGCTTGTTCCCTTCAGTTGTAGGTGATGGAGCCAGCAGGAATCGTCCAAAGATTACCTGCCAACTCCGAGTACATCTCAACAAAACATACAACGCGAACAGAAACATGAACAAATGAGGGGAAACATCCACAAGCTGAACGGATTACTCGGTAAAAGCTCAACAATCACAGCCAGAAAATCAAACGGAACACGATCAATCCGAACAAAGAAAACAAAAAAACCCGGATTCAAACTCCAGCCCAAATAAACAGAAACACAGAGAAATCAAACAGAGTCATCAGGGAACCGGACAAAAAACCTGCAAGTTGAACAGGCCAATCTCTTCAAAAAGCCTCAGATTTTTGCAACAACAATCTTTCTCACCAGGTGCCTCTCAGCAAAATACGCGGTACACGACCTGCTCTGAATGACAGCAATTCCAAACTCCGAGGGAAGAAAGACAACCTGAAAATCTCAGCCACAGGTGGAAGAGATAAGCAAGGGAACCGAAACAGAACGACAGATTGTCCGATGAATACGCCGGCGATTGAACAGTGTAATCCAAACAAGACACCTCAATCTTGTCTACACAATACAGGAGTCATCCCAAGTATTCCTCTACCAGGTCCGTCATAGGCAACACATCCCCACTTACATTAACTGCTTTGAAACAACAGCTGTCCAAACTCGAAGGTGAAAAAAAGAGACATCATGAACTTCTACAGAGAGATGAACTGAGAAAAGAGGAAAATCAAACAGAAAGACGAGCTTATCGAAAAAAATGCCTTGGGAGTTGAACATGCAATCAAGAGGTAACCTTACCTTGCAAACAAAATATGGCAGTCAATCCAAGTGTTTCCTCACCAGGTCCGTCTCAAAAACACAAGCCAAGTTAAACTTCGCTCGCAAGATCAACTGTGCAAACTCCAAGATGAAGAGAGACGTCAGCAACATTTACAGAAAGACAAAAAGAAAACAATGGCGATCGGAAAAAAAATGCCTTGGAGTTGAAGAAGCAATCAAGAGGTAACCTCAACCTTGCAAACAAAATATGGCAGTCAATCAACGTGTTCCTCCACCAAGTCCGCTCCTCAACAAAACACAAGGCCAAGTTAAACTTTCCGCTCTGCCAAGATCAACTGTTGCAAACTCAAGATGAAGAGAAGACCGTCAGCAACATTTACAGAAACACAGAAAGAAACAAATGAATCGAAAAAAATGCCTTGGAGTTGAACAAACAATCCAAAAAGGTAACCTTAACATTGCAAACAAAATACGGAAGTCAATCCAAGTTTCCTCAACCAGGTCCGTCTCAACAAAACACAAGCTTAGTTAAACTTTTTGCCTGCAAGATCAACTGCACAACACTCCAAATGAAGAGAGACATCAGCAAATTTACAGAGAAGACAAAAAGAAAACAAATGGAGATCGAAAAAAAATGCCTTGGAGTTGAACAAGCAATCCAAGAGCAAACCTTCACTTGCAAACAAAATACGGAGTCAACCCAAGTGTTTTCCTCCCACCGGTCCGGTTCTTCAGCAAAACACAATCCAAGTTAAACTTTTGCCTCTTCAAGATCACTGTGAAACTCCAAGATGAGAGAGACGTCAGCAAGATTTACAGAAAGACAAAAAGGAGACAACGCAGATCGAAAAAAAATTCCTTGGAAGTTGAACATGCAAATCCGAGACACAACCATTTATCTGAAAACAAAATATGGAGTCAATCAAGTGTTCCTCACCAGGTACCGTCTCAACAAAACACAAGCCAAGTTAAACTTTTCTGTTCTGGAAAATCAACTGTACAAAGCTCCAAGATGAAATTGAGACGTCAGGAAGTTTACAAGAAAGAGAAAAACAGACAAACACAGATCCAACATAAATGTCTGCAAAATTGAACAGCATTCAAGACAAAACCTTCGTCTTTCCTAACCGTTGTATGAGTCAATCCAAGTAGCCCTCACCAGTTACGTCTCAGGAAAAATAAATCCCCACTTACACATCTGTACTGGAACACCAGGTGTTTTCCAAACTCCCTCATGAAGAGAGACAACAGGAATCTCAATGGGAGAAGAATGAACAGATATGTAAGGAAACCGAACAGAGACCAGGTCCTCCGATGAAAAACGCCGGCGAAATGAACAGGCAATGAAACAGAAAACTCAAACTTGCACACAAAATACGGTGGTCAATCTAAGTCCTCCTTTTCCAGGTACATCTCGGGCAAACACTTCCCCACTTTCACTACCGTTCTGAAACACAGCTACCTGAATTTGGAGGTGAAATTGATCTTTCATGAATCTCTACGGAGAGGACGAACAGAGACAAGAGAATCGATCAGACATTTCCAGCAGATGGAACAAAATGTCTGCAATTGGGACAAGGGAATCCAACA
Organism: Eptatretus atami; assembly: GCA_035128595.1. NCBI lineage: Eukaryota > Metazoa > Chordata > Myxini > Myxiniformes > Myxinidae > Eptatretus > Eptatretus atami. The sequence goes on from JAXMNL010001460.1 coordinate 19,365, forward strand.
TAACATGGTTCGTGTTGCAAACAAAATACGGGTCAATGAAGGATGCGTGCGGACTTGCCAGTGGGTCTTGTTCTTCAAGGGAGGATCCGAGTGCCCGAGTCACCTTTGAATCAGGACGCGGGTGTCTCCAATCTCTCTC
>JAXMNL010001461.1:0-19491 GCA_035128595.1 Eptatretus atami
AGGTAAACCCAGCCGGCTCACCGACCTGTGGTCATCACAGCTCCGTGAAATAAGACCCAAGAGGTCCAGGTCTTGTACCCTCGTCTTTCCTGGGGTTTTCTTTTTTTCTTTGAATGAACTTGTGGCCCATTCGAGTTAGAAGTTAAGGTTAATAATAATAGACGGATAGCTCTTTTGCATGCTCGTGGTTGTTCCCTAAGCCGCGTGTCACACCTTGACGAATTTAGCCAGCGGTACCGATTATAAAATTTGTCTAAACGGCTCACACGTCGAATACGTTAGGGTAGTTTTCTATTACGTTAAGAGCACGCCTGAAAACACTGCTATATTTTGTACGCTGCTTTAAACGTTTTTTACTTTTGGTGTCCTCAAATTTTTTGCATGCTTGAAATTTTACGACGATGCTGGCGTATGACTCACACGTTATTGCCTACCTGGCTATTGTAGGCAGTTATGCGATCGTTGACCACTCGACCACTTACTGTAAGTTACCAGAAGTCGAACACGTCGAGGTAATGTTTAGCTTCCCGAATATTTCTAAGCCTTGAGTAACGTTTTTGTAAGCACGCTACACGACGTTGTTTCACACTCTAAACACTTACTGAAAGTTCCTCATACGTAGAACACGTCAAATAATGTTTTAGGTACCCATTGACTTATTTATAACCTATTTAGTAACGCCATGCTTGGGAAATTGTAAAGCATGTCCTACGCACAATACGTATGTAGACTGTAATTGAGCGTCTTCAGGACGACCACAGAACTTACTGAGCGCGTTTCTAACTTACATATACCCATAAATGGCGTATTGGCAGCGATTAGGGAATTGGTATATAAAAAGGGGCTTTGCAGGAGGAACCCGTCTTTTTTAGATTCGTGGATACATGTCATGTCATTCCGAGATGGAGGATACGCAAGGCTGAGAGACAATACCTACCTGCTCCCATGCAAAATGAACCTCATCGATTGACACTGCACGCAGTGCGTGCAAGAGCCGGGAGAAGAAGACGTGAATGGAGGAAAAGGACTGGGTCAGATCCATGATCGGGAGGCGCCGCCATGATGGCATATATGACCAGCCTCATGTGAACTCCGGAATGAGGACCATGCACCTTCATTCTAACTTCCTGCGATATGCCCCCAGCGATGTTCGACGAGCTGTACCAGATGGGTCCAAGGATAACCAACAGTTACAACTTCTACAGGATCCACTTGAGCCTGGCAGGGCTGGCACTGCAGCCTGCTGCTGGTGTCCTGGACTGCACATGCTGGTGGAAGCGATTTAACTCGTTCAATGAACGATTTCAATTGCCGAGCACCAGGGCATCCAAAAGCCAATGGCGATGACAGCCTTTATAAATCGTTCAGTTGTAAATCATTCAAGTAGTCGAGTGGAAGCGATTAACTCGTTCAATGGAAACATTTCAATTGCCGAGCACCAGCGTTCCAAAAATAATAGGCGAGGACAGGCATTATTAAAGTGAAGTTTGTGCAGCCTATGGAATAGAAAACCTCGACGTAATTAATCGTCGACGCATACGCTGCCACGCTATGCATCGTTAGACTATCGTTGGGCATAGGTTGTGGACGCCTAAACACGCTAATCAACGTTGGAATAACTTATCTATAAGTTATCGTAAGCGTTCTTTCAATACTGTACTTATGCATTGTCCAAGTCGTTTTTGAATACTTAAAAATAAACAAAAAAAATAGTTCATCGTGAATGAGAAAAAAAATTAGCCGAATAAGAACATCGAACAATGGTGCAAAGTATATCTATTCGGGATGCAACGAGGATCCATTCATCACCCACACCCTCCCCATCACGCTCACCTACTACTACTGACATGGACCTACTACTGACTACCAATACTATACTACTACTGAGACTACTACATGACATCTACTCAACATGGCGTCTGGAAACACTGACGGGTTCCTCTTGTGAAGCCCCAGTTGTTTATACAATTCCCCTAAGCTGCCAAATCGCCATATACGGTAGATGTAAGTTAGAACAGTTCAGTAAGTCTAGTGGTCGTCCGGAAGACGTCAATCAAATTCGTTCACATACACAGTTGTTTAAGTACGGTTACACATAGGTTCAAAAGTACCTACTCATAGGTTCAAAGCACGTTACTCATAGTTTAAATTGAAGTTTCGGGTATGCTAAACATACCTCGACGTGTTTCGACTTATGGATAACTTACAAGTAAACTGCCGACGGTTCAACGATCGCGACGTGCGAGAACTTGATTATGCCAGCGTATGTGAACTTGAGCCGATACGTTCGAGTAGTTCGAAAATTTCAGCATGCTTGAAATTTCACACTACTAGAGTACCACGGAATATGACAGCGTACTTTCATTGTTTCTTCAGCGGCATCCTACGTATACAAACTTACCCATACCGTATTCACCGTGTGCCAGCGTTTTAACCATTTTTCATAGGTCGGGCATACGCTGGCTAAATCGTCAAGGTGTGACTGCGAATGTCGCACTGCCAATTTTCAGGCGTCGTTAATGATTTGAAATCTGCGTTCGCGTCACTTTTTACAGAGAACGCCACGAGTTCGTCCGACCGGCGATACGTGCAGCGCGCTATGCCTAAGAACTATCGTTGGGCATAGGTTGTGAAACCCACAACAGGCTAAGCATTCATTTGTATTAAGTTATCTATAGACAATGAAACGTTCTGTGCCCGTTACAATATTTATGCATACGACCAACACGTTATGAACGACCAAACTTAAAAAAAAAAAAACCTCAAAACTTCAGCGTACGCCAACGTTTTACATACATTTTTATACTTTAGCCATTGCTGGCTAAAAGCTCAAGGACAGCGCCTTTACCATGTTACATAATTGCATGCTGCTCCCTATTGCATGAACATAACTTGCATGATGCCATGCTGCATTGATTGACGTGCTGCCTGCAATGTGTTTGTGAAATAAATGTGCTTGTTCAAATGTTTCACCAGTTCGATTGCGTTTTCTCCTTATGAACTGCCATATTGCACTCGGAAATAGTTGGTTTTAATAGCCGATAATAGTCGTGATGGGGTCCCAACAGGCTGCGTAATAATACCCCGTCGGTTATTCCCAAAACGAAGGCGAGCTGCTAGCGGCTCGTTTCCAAGCGGCCCCTTTGAAGGTAACAGTCTCTCAGGTAGTCGCCGCGGATTTAATTAGGTATATATCGAAAATCGCGATTGACCCTGTAGCGCGGTCAGACGTTTTAACTAGGCTGTGGGTTGGCATTTAAAACACACCCAAGCGCGGATTCGGGCGTTGATCCGGAAGGCTGCGACTGGATTGTCCGTATCGTGGCGGAGCGGCGCATTGGCTTAAGAAGCGGTCGTGGCACGCCGGGCAGGCGAAATCCACAAACACTGGTGTCACGAGCGGAAAAACAAACATCTCCCGTCTCCAAAGCTAAAATTAACGCGAATCGGATCAAGGGTGTTAGAGCGACCCCCGTATTCCCCATTAAATTACGCAGCTTTTTAAAATTATTCCGATACGCCAAAATGCATTTCAAAGGCGAGCCGGGAGGGGTGGATTTAGGAATGTGTTAATGTAGAATCCAATGGCCCGGGAACGTTTTTTTATATAACCCCATCACCAATTATAGTCGAGTGGGGGCGCTCACCCTCATATACTGCATCTTCGCGAACTTCTCAATATGTACACCCATTATTCGATCATGGAAACTTATTGCCACGCAAACAAACTCGAAGTCGCAAAATTTAGCGGCCGCGGCCCACCTCAGCGCACACGGAGCCGGTCTGCTAATAATAGCACAATAACGCACGGACACGGGCCGGGGGCGCGCCCAGCACGATTCAACCACTGGTCGCGCAGTGCCATGGCAGGCCGGCAGGATGCCGGCGGCATGCATTGTGCAGGCTTCAACACAACTTCGGGCCTGGAGCTGGGGATATTGTGATGACTGTATGGCGAGAATTGCATTAGTTGCCTTTTAAATTGGACGAGGCACGGCGGCCTAGACGGTAGTTCAGTGAGGTTGGTGCACAAGGATGTCACAATGAGATTTGGCCGATGCTACAGGAAGAAATAGAAGAGGAAAAAACCGGGAAACCACAATTTGGAATTAAAAAAAACTGAAGGGAGAGAGAGAAGGCAAAATCCGAAAAGAGAAACCTAGAAGGACGATAAAAATGAGGAGAGAAATTCTGAGGAAGGAATGGAAAGAAAAGCTAGAAGAGGAAAAAACGGAAACACGATTTGATTTAAAAAACTGAAAGGAAGAGGAAAGAGAATACAATTAGATAAGAGAAGCCTAGAACAGAAGATAAAAAGAGCGAGAGGAACATTGGAGGAAAGGAAGGGAAGAATTGTGGGAAAAGTCAAGACGGTTCGAAAAACACAGGGAAAAATGAAAAGGGAGATGGAGTGCCCATGTGATTGGAACAAGAGAAGAACGAACTGAAGGGAAAGAATTAAGGAGACCAAAATTCGCAATTCTCGGGATAGCAGAACTTGGAAGAAGGATGGGAAACAAGCTGGAAAAGGGAACAATACAGTTAACCACAATGGAAATTGAAACAACTGAAGAGAGAGTAAGACAGGCCCAATCGGGAAAGAGAAAAGCCTGGAAGAGAAGAATAAAAAGACAAACAGGAACATCAGGGAATTCCTAGAGGAATACGGTAAGAAAAAGCGACCGAATTGAGGAAGAGCATCGAAAGAGGTGAGTGAGGCCAGAAAGGAAAAATGGGAAAAAATTTCTGAGTTACCCAGGAAAAACACCAAAGCGAAAGAGAGGAACTACAAAACGAACTGGAAGATGTTAAGAGAGGAAGAACAGAAACGGGGAAAATGAAATCGTTTAAAGAACCACACTGTGCAGATCGAGAACAATTAGAAGCCAAGGCCAATTAAAGAATGAGATGCAAAATGAAAGAGTAAGGAAGAAACAACGAGATTGGAGATAGGGAAGAACAAAGAGTAGTGGATTGAAAACAAAAAGAACATGACGTTTGAAGTAACCAAACTCAAGGAGAGAGCAAAATTTGAGTCCACCAGAGATTGGAAAAAGCTCCGGAAAGATAACGAACAGTAAAGGGGCTCAGAGAGTAGACGACTCAAAGGAGCCAGGAGGTAGAACAGCACATAAGGTCTGAATGTGTGTACACCCACAAAGAGTAGATTGTTAGTGTGCAGGACTTGATTGACACCCACTCGTCGGTGGAAGGCAACAATTAGGGCAAACCCTGATAAAGGGAGACACAAATTTAAAGTGGAAGAGGAAGGGAAAAACAGAGACAACGAAGAAATAGAAGTATTGCCAGAGACACGGGAGATAGACCGAGTCGAGACTGAATTAAATAAACGAGAGGAAACAGAGAGCGAAGATCCAGGAACTAATGAACACGAGGAGAAACGGAATATAATAAAACGAGGAAGACGCCAGACGCCGGAAATTAAAAGAAATAAAATGTATAGAGATGCGGGAGATAGAAAAAGTAGAGAGGAGAGACACAGATAAAGACGGGTGTGAAAGATTGATCACACACACATGAGGTTAGTGGAGGACAGAATGGGGGCGAGCTGGCAGAATGTGGTCGTGGACCCGGTGCAACAGCCGGATAGCCTCCATTCAGGAATGGAGGAGCGCTATGCTTCCCTTGAAGCGGATCTCGACCAGCGGTGTTCGGTCGAGCTGTGTGAGGAGAGGGCATGCTGTTGACGGTACACACGGAGCTTGGGGTGTTGGAAAAGGCCCGGGACCTGGTGGGGCGCGAATCCCCAGCGTTGACTTGTTCCGAAATGTGTGTTTGCGAGTTGCCAAAATGCGTGGCTTTGCCAGCACGCATTGTGTGATGAAACCCTGTGCAAGTGGAAGGCCGTGTGTGAGTGGAACCACCGTGTGCGAGTGAAATGCATGCGTGAGTGAACGGCGTGTGTGAGAGAGACAGCTGTGTGTAGTGAAATGGCAGCGCTGAGAAAACCGCATGGTGAGTGCAAACCCCGTGTATGGAAGAAGCACGATGGTGAAAGGGGCCGCATGGTGTGATGGTCGCTGTATGTAGAGAAATGAACGGTGGCATTGCGAACCGCAAACCGCATGCCGAGTGCGATGTCATGGTGAGGTGTGTGGAACGTTCATGCAGCAGGAGTTGTGTGTGATGGCGACGACGACGGGATCAGGACGAAGGACAAAGGCCGATAGCGGCCTAGTTGTTTTGGAACCGTCCGGATTTGCTGCAGCGCGCGCGGGTCCTGTGTGCCTCCGCAAGTACACATTTCCAATTTAACTTCCAGTACACTCTGGTGAAATCCGTGGGTTTCTGGAAACGCCACGCGGTGGATGTTAGCCGAATCCCGCGGACGGACAGAAGCTAGGATGGGATAATGGATTTGACTGGACCGGTTCTCCACGCGAGCGTTTTGTAAGCCCGACGAGTAAGAGCACATTGTTCGGCGTGGGAACCCCTCGAACACGCGAGGCTGCTTGGGATGCCGCAGGGGACGTCGTGGCTGCATGTTGAATCCGGCAGGAGGCAAATTACCCTGCCGGATGTACCGTCGAGAGGGACGAGGGCTAGTGAAGCGCGAAAGCAGCCTGCCATGACACACGGAAAGAGCGCAGTTGCGAGTTGCTGCGCTGGTCTACGCATAAAAAACAAGAGAGAGAAAAGCAAGCCTCCGGTTCGGGTTAAACCAGGATCCTGCAAGGGGTGGATAGACCCCCTTGTCCCGCGGGACAGGCCGGAACTAGTTAGGGCGATGGGTTAGTTTAGTTAACACCGGCTTCCAACTCGGGGCAGGATAATCCTCATGGGGCCCGTGGAATGGATTACGTTAGAAGGGATTTGCCCAGTTTACATTCTAGGAATGGTAATAGAGTTTGGCACTTTGGATGAAATCACGGACAGACTTTAGTGTGTAGTGGACGTAGCTTAGCTACGTTAGTTGTTAATGGAATGGTGCCACTAGTTAAGGGATGACGAGGAGAAACGAGTTGTGAGGGATTTAGTGAGAAAGAATGGCAGTGATTCAGCGATGTGCGAGAAGAGAAGTGGAAAAGACACGATGAGTGAGGAGGGCCAGCGGCCTGATTATGAGTGAATGTGTATTGCATGGTGCGAGATTGATTGGGGAGGAGTGATTCCCACCAAGGGACCCGGGGTCAGTGTAATGTGAGTTAGTGGGATTAGTCAAATGAACAAAATGGAATCGTTTTGCGGTTGTGCGAATGTAAGGTCGAAACCCATTTGGAGGGGTGCAGGGAGCCCTGTGACGGCTGGGAGCGTGGCTCGAACAGAGTTATCACTTCGTGGGTACCCCGTGCACTGCTTGACTCGGCCGCGTAGGCCAAGGGTCCCCATGAGGGCCAGGATAGGTACGGGCACGGTAAGCCACATGATTGCGGGGCCCGGCGCATTGGCCACGTGGGCAGTGCTGGGACGGGCACCCGGGGAAAGGGGCCCGTCGGCGCCAGCCTGCCAAGTGAGCTTCGAGGGGGGTAGCATGGAGGGCACTCCCCGTTTTTTGGAGCTGTAGGCTCGGAGACAGCTTGCAGGGCCGGGGGTGCCCGATTTGGAGATCGCAGAGGGTAGTTCCTGCCAAGGAGCCACGCGTCCCAGGCACGAACCATGCAAGGGCACGGAAAGGAAAATTTGAGGGGAAAGGCCCCCAAAAATTGGCAGACACCAACACCCAGGCGATGATATAGGGTTCGTGAGGCGAGGTTTGATCTCCGCTCTTTTTTTTCCCCCCCTTTTTTTTGACCCCACTGGCTCCTCCCCTCTGGTCTTCCTGGATCCAATCGACGAAAGCTTGGAGTGCAGCGATGGTAGAGATCATTGACGCTGAAGGGAGGCGGACGTGGTAGAAATCCAGCCGTCGCGTTGGCAACGAGGAAAACCCCCGCGTTGTTTGCAGCATCTGCGTGGCCGGCGCAAACGATGCGCGCCCGCGAGCCCTCCCTGACGTGAAGCGATGTTGTTTCGTTGTTGGTATTGGGAGAGCGGTTAGGAGATTGTGGTTGGCGTTGTGGAGAAGTGGTTGCATTGTGAGGCGAGTTCGATTTTGTGTGTGTTCTTGAAATAGGCGTTTGGCGTTGATGAGAGTGTGTTGGGTTGTGGCGTTGTGGAGAAGTGTCTTGTGTTGAAATGCGGCTTGGCGTTGTGGAGAAGGTGGTTGTTTGCGAGCGTGTTCAGACGCGATGTTGTGTGAGGTGGTGCTGTGAAGCAGTTGGTCAGAGCGATGTTGTGAGGAGTGTGTTGCTATGTTGAAGCGGTTGGTCAAGAAGCGGAGGTTTGGTGGTGGAGTGATTGTTGTGAACGGTTGGTCCAAAAAATAACGATAGCAAAAGTAAAATCATTCGCGGGTTGCATCAACATACAAGATCACAAGCACCCCAAGGGTACTAACGAATATTAAATGTCCCTGATTAAGAACAGGTTCCTGGTGGGGGAAATCTATTCTGAACTGACAGACTTATTGAGAAAACGCCCCAGTACTGCATCGAAGGGGATACTAAATTACGAGGTGGTTCTCTTGACGAGAATGATATTTCCACAAGCCGTACACTACCGCCTCCCCTTGTTATAGCAATATCTAGCGGATCCACGAGTGAGTACTCGCTCTCCCAGACTTTCTGTTCCCTTCCATTCATCGCGTTCGTATGAGTTTGTTCGCGCCAAGGTTAACATTTATCCCTCGGATCCGCCTGTGAGTGAGCGCATTCAACCTTGATGGATTACAGTGTACCCACACTAGAAGTATAAATAACCTACCTGGGGCTAGGAAGGCCATTGCTTAGAGCTAACTTAAACAAAACCCACTCATGCAGGACGATCTTCACTATCATTAAAATTGCCGGGCCGCTATAGGACACAACATGCCAGCACTTGGCGGACAGCAAAACCCATAGGTACAATTTTACGCCTAAACTAAGCTCTCCCTCCTTATTACCCCTCCAGGACATAGTGGTAACTAACAAGGCGTAGATATCCGTGAGTACGCTAGAGGGACACTGAATTGTGCTAGTCTGTAGAGCGGCACGTAGTCCGTGAAAGGGGATATTAGGGCGTCACGATTTTGATACATATCGGGCCCATGTATCTAAAAAAAAAGTGCCCCGATCGCCTAGTCTAACAAAACCATACATTCATGTCTATCAGACATGCTGTGAGGTCAACTACATCTCCGGTAAGACTCCCAAGTGTTATGCAGAAAATCAACGTGCCAGTTGAGTGTCACTGATGCCCACAGGCCAGTATCTTTGAAGGAAGCAGGAAGCCAGAGGCTGCCTCACAATGTCGAGCTCTGTTCTGCGATGAGAGACGAAATGCACGTTTAATATACGAGTATGGGGCCCGAGCCCCTGTCCCCTCAGTGCTTAGGCATCCCCCTGCCAATGAGCGCACACGGCTCTGGCACACACCCACACGCTGTGCGACATCGCGTGTGCTGCTACACCGCAAGTGCCCCTGTCGCGTCGCGCGATGCGCGGTCTCGCACTGCACTAGGCGGCGCTGCCCTTTGTGCAGAGGCATACGGGACTGCGTGACTGTGCACGCAAGGCAGAAACCATCAAATGTGCGCTAGCGGTTCACGGCTGCTCATGCCTGTTTTAGTGCGTGTGCGGCTGCCTACTATACGGCATGGCACTGCCTTGCGAACCGTGTCCAGGCTGCAATGCCCATCCTGGGCCACTGCTGTTGTTATGGATGGACTGGTGAAGCAAATAGCCAAACACATGGTGGCTAGCAGGCATGGCAGCACGAGGCCAGGCACCGGCATATCGGCCACACAGGCGACCGTGCCATGAGCACTGAAAATTCTCAGCGGTACACACGGGCCAGGTGAATGGTCTGCCCCAGGTGCGCTGTTCACCCAAGGCCTGCCGGCAGCGCCTTGGCTTTATTGCACATAGTGCATTTTTAGCAAAAAAACAGCGCCGGCAGTTGAGCTGTGGGCGGCACAGGCCTATTGTTGTGCCGACCAGCTTCAACTTGCGTAGCAAAACCACCTTGTTGTTCTGCGCATTATAAAACCCTGGGCCTTCCCGCACAGGTCTTAGACAAAAAAACAGCCGGCAGGTTGATAGTGCCCGCCGGCCACAGGGCCTTTAGCAAAAAAAAAACAGGCGGCCTTATGGTTGGAAGCTGAGCCGGTCAATCATTGCCTGTGTACAAAAAAAAGCCGCACGCTGAAGCTGCGCGCACAGGCCTTGTAGCAAAGGAGTGTGGTCAGGGAGTGCGCCCGGTGCCGACCGGTCTGGAGGCGGGCTCGACCTACCCTACTGTCTCCCTCCCAACCTATCGCCTTTGCCTGTCTCTGTCCTAAACCACCTCCCCTTATTTTGGCAAACAATTTAGCCCCACTTATAATTTTTGTTTTATTTTATTTTTATTCCCCCATTTATAAATCGTCGCCCTAACCCCTTTATAGTTCTCTTGTCCGGCAAAAGCTATCCTGTCCTAGCTACTCCAACCCCTACGTTCCCTTCCTGAGAGGGAATAAGGAGAGCTAGTGTCCTGTGTCGAGGCCCCAACGAAAGCCTCAGAATGGCCTCCTCAGATCTCAGCATCACTCCAAGGTGAGTCCAGCGCCCACAATACGAGCGAAGGGATGATGTTGCGGAGGGGTACATCTCCTAACTACCTAAACATTTATACTTAAAACTACCCGGGCTTTCCAAAAGCACCTCTCGCTTAATCTATTGGTTCTATTCAACCAAGATTCCCGTCGCCTGTGGTGTACCTCACAATTTTGGGCCTTCCCTCAAAATTTTCCTTCCGTGCCCTTGCATGGTCTCGTGCCTGGACGCCGTGGCTCCCTTGCAGAACTACCCTCTGCCGATTCTCCAACTATGGCACCCCCTGCGCCCTGCAAACTGTCTCCGAAGCACCAGCCTCCCTAAAACTGGGTAGTGCCTTCCATGGGCTACCCCCCCTCGATGCTCACTTTGGCAGGGCTGGCGCCCACGGGCCCCTTCCCCGGGTGCCCGCTGCCAATGCCACTGCCCACGTGGCAATGGCGCCCCGGGCCCCGGCTATGGGGCTCACCCGTGCCCACTTACCTATCCTGGCCCCCCATGGGCCCTTGCCTACCGCCGGCCGATGCCCAGGGCCCGGTGGTACCCACGAAGTGATACTCACTGTTCCAGCCACGCTCCCAGCCCGGTCAAACAGGCTTCCTGCACCACCTCAAATGGGTTTCGAGCCTACATTCGCACCAACAGCAAAACGACCTCATGTTTGTCAATTTGACTAACCCACTTAACTCACATTACACTGACCCCGGGTCCCTTGTGGAATCACTCCTCCCCCCAATCACTCATCGCACCATGCATACCAACATTCACTCCATACACTCAGGCCCGCTGGCCCTCACTCACTCATCGTTACATTTTCCCCCACTTCTTCTTCTCGCACATCGCTGCATTCACTGCCATTCGTGCTCACTAAATCCCTCACCAACTCGTGCTCCCTCGTCATCCCTTAAAACTAGTGGCACATTCCATTTAACACTTACTAGCAAGCTACGTCCCCACTACACCACTCAAAGTCTGTCCGTAGTCTCCAAATCCAAAAACCTATTTTCCCATTCCTAAATGTAACTGCCAATCCTCTAAACTAAGCCATTCCACGGGCCCCATGAGACTATCCCTGCCCATGGAGCCGGTTTTAACTAAACTTAAACCCATCCCCCTAACTAGTTCCGCCTCTGCCCCGACAAGGGGGTCTTCCACCCTTGCCCAGGAATCCTGGTTTACCCGAAACGAGGCTTGCTTTCTCTCTCTTTTTTTTTATGCGTGACCAGCGCAGCCAACTCGGCAACACTTTGCGCTCTTCCCCGTGATGTCATGGCAGCTCGTTCCGCGCTACGCACCTCGGGGTTTCCCCCCTTTTTCCCCCCCTCGGACGGTACCAATCCGCAGGGATTGCCTCCTGCCGGAATTCCAACCATGCAGCCACGACGTCACCTGCGCATCCAGCAAAGCTCGCGTTTCGAGGTTACCCTCACGCGAAACACATGTGCTCTACATCGTCGGAGCTTTACAAACCACGGCTCGCGTGGAAAACCGTCCAGTCCAAATCCATATCCCAGCCTACTTCTGTTCGGTCCCCGCGGATCGCGCTAACAATCCACCGCGTGCGGTTTCCAGCACCGCGATTTCACAAGCGGAGGGTGCTACTGGAATTGTTAAATGGAATGTACTGCGGAGCACAGCACGGACCCCGGCGGCGCGCTGCCATGCAAATCCGCACTTCCCAAACAAACTACCGGCCGCTACTCGGCCTTTGTTCCTTCGTCTGATCCGTCGGCGTCGCCACTCACACACACACTCCTGCGTTCCATTGACTTTCACACACCTCACCATTGACATGTCCGCACTCGGACATGCGGTTGCGTGTTCCCGCATAGCCGACCGTCATTTCTCTTCACATACCAGCGACCTCACACATGCGGCCCCCTTTCACACATCGTGCCTGCTCCATACACGGGGTTTCACTCACGCACGCGTTTTCTCGACGCTCGCCATTTCACTTCACAACACGCTGTCTCTCTCACACCACGGGCCGTTCACTCACGCATAGCCATTTCACTCGCACACGTGTTCCACTCACAGCACGGCCTTCCCTTGCACAGGGTTTCATCCCACACAATGCGTGCTGGAAAGCACGCATTTTGGCACACTCGCAAACACCACATTTCGGAACAATCACGTGGGGATTCGCGCCACACCAGGGTCCCGGCCTTCACACCCCCAAAGCATCCGTGTGTACCCTCAACAGCACCTCCCCCTCTGCCTCACAAAGCTCACCGGACCCACGCTGTCGAGATCCGCTTCAAGGGAAGCATAGCGTCTCCCTCCATTCCTGAGGAGCTATCCGGCTGCTTGCACCGGGTCACACAATTCTGCCAGCTCGCCCCCATTGTCCTCACAACCTCCATGTGTGTGTAGCTCATCTTTCACCCCGTCTATCCGTTGAGTTCTCTTCCTCTACTTTCTATCTCCCGCCATCTCTATACATTGTATTCTTTGAATTCTGCGTCTGCCGTTCTCCTCGTTTATATATTTCCGTTATTCTCTCGCTTTCATTAGTTTCTCCCTGGATCTTCGTCTCTGTTTCCTCCTTCGTTTTATTTAATTCAGTCTCGACTCGCGTCTATCTCCCGTTTGTCTCTGCAAACTTCTATTTCCTTCGTTGTCTCTGTTATTCCCTCCTCTCCATTTTAATTGTTCTCCTTATCAGGGTTTGCCCTTAATTGTTCTCATCCGACGAGTGGTGTCAATCAAGTCCTGCACACTAACATTACTCCTTGTGGTGCTACCACCACATTCCACCTTATGTGCTGTTCTAACCTTTCCTGGCTCCTTTTGAGTCTTCTTCCTCCTGAGCCCCCTTAGCTGTTCGTATCTTTCCGGGAGCTTTTCATCTCTTGGACTCAATTTTGCTCTCTCCTGAGTGGTAACTTCAACTCATTTCTTTTGTTTTCAATCCCACTATCTCTCTTCTTCTTCCTTCTCCAATCTCGTTGTTTTCCTTCTTCCTTACTCTTTCTTGCATTCTCATTCTTTAACGGCCTTGCGCTCTAATGTTGCGATCTGCACAGTGTGGTTCTGTAACGTTCATTTCTCCGTTCTCGTTCGTTCCTCTCTTAAACATCTCTTTCAGTTCGTTTTGTAGTTCCCTCTCTTGTGCTTTGTGTTTCTGTAACTCAGAAATTTTCCCATTTTCCTTTTCTGCCTTCCTCAACCTCTTTCGCATGCTTTCCTTCCTCAATTCGTCCTTTTCTTACCCGTATTCCTCTAGGAAATTCCTGATGTTCCTGTTGTCTTTTTATCTTCTCTTCCAGGCTTTCTCTTCCCGATTGCCTGTTCTACCTGCTCTCTTCAGTTGTTCCAATTCCCCATTGTTGGTTCTGTTTTTCCCTTTTCGCATTGTTTCCCATCCTCGTCCAAGTTCTGCCATTCCGAGAATGCGAATTGCTCCTTCCTTTATTCTTCTTCAGTTCGTTCTTCTCTTGTTCCAACTCATGGGCACTCCACTCTACTTTACTCATTTCCCTGTAGGGTTTTTTCGAACCGTCTGACTTTCCCCAACAATTCTTCCTTCCTTCCTCATGATGTTCTCTCTCTTGTTTATCTTCTGTTTCTAGGCTTTTCTCTTATTCTATTGTATTCTCTTTCCTCTTCTCAGTTTTTTAAATTCAAATCGTGTTCCTTTTTCCACTCTTCTAGCTTCTTTCCATTTTCCTCCAGAGATTTCTCTCCTCTTTTTTATCGTCTATTCTAGGCTTTCTTCTTTTCTGATGGCCTTCTTTACCTCTCCTTAAAGTTTTTTTAATTCAAATTGCTTGTCCGTTTTTCCTCTTCTACTTTCTTACCTCTAACCATCGGCCATCCATTGTGACTCCTTGGGCACCCAATTCCTCGCTGAACCCCTCTACGCCCGCCGTGCCTCGTCCAATTTAAAAGGCAAACAAGCAAGTCCCCCATACAGTCGATCACCATGTAGCCTCACCGCTCCAAGGCCCCCCGACATTGTCTGTCTAAGTCCGCCAAGCATGCGCCGGCATCCTGCCACGCCTGCCATGGCACCTGCCGCGACCACGGTGCGTCGAATCGGTGGTCTGGCGCCCCCCCCGTGTCGTGCCGTTCATTTGCTATTAATAGCAAGGACCGCTCGTTTTGCGCTTGAGGCATGCGGCGCGCGCTATTTGCGACTTCGAGTTTGTTTGCTGGCAAAGTTTCAGTCAGTATATGAGGGTGAGCGCCCCCACACTGACTATAACTTGTTGATGGGGTTATAATAAAAGAACTGTCCCCGGGCCATGGATTTACATTAAAACCACATTCCTAATCCAACCCTGCTTCCCGCTCGCTGAAATGCCATTTTTGCGTATCGCAATAATTTTAAAAGCTCGTAATTTAATGGAATCGCAGGGCGCTCTACCACACCCTTGATCCAGATTCCGTTTAATTTTAGTTTGAGACGGAGAGAGTTTTTTTCCCGCTCGCTGACATCCAGTGTTGTGCGATTTCCGCCTGCGGCTCGGCGACCGCTCTAGCCAATGGCGGGCGCTCTCGCCCACCACGGACAATCCAGTCGCAGCCTTCCGGATCAAACCGAAAATCCCGCTATGGGTGTGTTTTAAATGCGACACCACAGCCTAGTCAACCACTCTACCCGCCGCTACAGTCAATCGCCGAATATTGTCGATATACCTAATTAATCGCGCGGGCAGGATCTACTGAGAAACTGTACCTCAAAGGGCCGCTTGGAAACGAGCCGCCTTGAGCAGCTCGCTTCGTTTTGGATAACTCGAGCGGGGTATTATCACGCAGGCCCTGTTGGACCCAATCACATTTATCGCTATTAAAACCAAACTATATTGCCGAGCTGCAATATGGCAGTTCAATTAAGGAGAAAACGCATACGAACGGGTGAACATATTGAACAAGCACATTTTATTTCACAAGACACATAGCAGCATGGCACGTCAATCAAGCAGCAATTGGCAAATCATGCAAGTTATTGTATGCAATCAAGGAGAGGCACGCATCAATTATGTAACATGTAAAGGCCGATGTCACACCTTGAGTTTTAAGCAGCATGGCAAAGTATAAAACTGTATGTAACAACGTTGCGTTACGCTGAAGTTTGAGCGTTTTTTTTTTAAGTTTTTGCCGTCGTATTCATAACGTGTTGGTCGTATGCATAACAATATTAATGAGTAACTGGCACAGAACGTTTCATTGGTCTTATAGATACTTTCATACCAATGAATGCTTAGCCTGTTGTCGGCCGTTCACAACCTTTAGCCCAACGATAGGTTAACTTAGGCATAGCGCGCTGCACGTATCGCGCACGAAACTTCGTGGCGATCTCTTAAAAAGCTATGCCGCACGCCAGATTTAAATCATAACCGCCTGAAAATTGGAAGTTCGACATCGCAGTCACAACCTTGACGATTTAGCCAGCGGTTATGCCGACCTATGAAAAAATGTGTCTAAAACGCTGGCACACGTCGAATACGGTATTATGCGTGAAGTTGTGTATTACGTTAGGAAGCACGCTGATTGAAAAACAATGAAGTACCGCTGTCATATTCCTTACGGTCTAGTTACGTGAAATTTCAAGCATGCTGAAAAATTTACGACGTACTCGACGTATGGCTCACAAGTTCCACATCGCTGGCATAAGTTCTCGGCACGCTCCGCGATCGTTGACACACGTCGGACACCGTTACTTTGTAAGTTACTCATAATCGAAACACTTCCGAGGTATGTTTAGCATACCCAAAACTTTAATTTATAACCTATGAGGAAACGTTGCTTTAAACCTATGAGTAGCAGTACTTTGAACCTATGTGAAACGTAATCTCAAAACGCACATTGTCATGTAGACGAATTGATTGACGTCTTCCGGACTACCACAGAACTTACTAACCGTTTTCTAACTGTAACAGTCTACCGCTATAATGGCGATTTGGCAGCGTTTACGGAATGGTATAAACAAATGGGCTTCACAAGAGAACCCGTCAGTATGTTTCCAGACGCCATGTTGAGTAGGATGTCAATGTCAGTAGTATCAGTAGTAGATAGTAGGAGTATTGTAGTAGTAGTAGGTCCATGTCAGTAGTAGTATGTGAGCAGTGATGGGAGGGTTGTGGTGAGATGGATCCTCGTTGCCATCCACAATAGTGAGACTACTTCCACCATTGTCGATGTTCTTTTCGGCTAATTTTTTTTTCTCATCCCACGATGAACTATTTTGTTGTTTCAGTTTTTAAAGTATTCAAAACGACTTGGACAAATGATTAAAATGTACTGAGTAATGAACCACAGAACGCTCCGATAACTTAGTAGATTAAGTTATTCCAACGATGATTAGCGTGTTTTAGGCGTCCACAACCTATGCCAACGATATCTAACCGTATGCATTAGCGTGGCAGCGTAATCGTCGAGATTAATTACGTGACGGTTTTCTATTTCATAGGCTCAACTTCAGCTTTTAATAAATGCCTGTTCACTCGCCTATTATTTTTGACGCTGCGCTGCCGCAATTGAAATCGTTTCCATTGAACGAGTTAAATCGCTTCCACTCGACTATTGAAATGATTTACACTGAAACGATTTAAATAAATGCGCTGTCACTCCTATTGCTTTTGGATGCCGGTGCTCGGCAATTGAAATCGTTTTTCATTGAAACGAGTTAAACGCTTCCACAGCACCAGTCACTGCACCACAGCAAGCAGTGCTTCAGTGCCAGGCCCCATGCAGGCCAGTGGATCCCGGAGGAAGGTTGTTACTGCGCTTGGTTATCCTTGGACCCACTCGGCTAGCAGCTCGTCGAACATCGCTGGGCATTCGCAGGAAGTTGATGAAGAGAAGCATGGTCCCATTCCGGAGTCCACCATGAGCTGGTCATATATGCCTAATGGGGCGCCTCCCGATCCATGTCTGACCCAGTTCCTTTTCCTCCATTCACGTCTTCTTCTCCCGGCTCTATTGGCAACGCAAGTGGTAGCAGTGTTCAAACTCGATTGCAGTCATGTTGATGTTGGAGGACAGGTAGGTTATTGTCGTCTCACCTTGCCGTATCCTCCATCTCTCGGAATGACATGGACATGCTACTCACAACGAAGCTCTAAAAAAAAAGACGGGTATCCTCCTGCAAAGCCCCTTTTTATCTATACCAATTCCCCAATCGCTGCCAATACGCCATTATATGGTATCGTGTTAATATAGAAACGCGCTCAGTTAGTTCCTAGTGGTCGTCCTGAAGAACGTCAAATACGTCTACTACGTATTTGTTGCGTTAGACATGCTTACAAATAATTCCCAGCACGTACTCATAGGGTATAAATAAGTCATGGGTACCCTAACTAGTTGCAGCTGTGTCTATCGTATGAAAACTTGCAAGTAACGTGTTACGAAGTGTGAACAACGTTCGTGTGTAGCGTGCTTACAAAACGTTACTCAAAGTTAGAAATAAAGTTCGGGTAACGCTAAACATATACCTCGAGCTGTTTCAGACTTATGAGTAACTTTACAAGAACTTGTGTCGGACGTGTGTCAACGATCGCAGTACGTTGCTACAACTTGATGGCCAGCGTAGCCCATACGTGTGAAGTCATACGCCAGGCATACGCTCGTAACGTCGTAAAATTTCAAGCATGCAAAAATTTGAGGACAACCCAAAAGTACAACGTTTAAAGCCAGCGTACCAAGACATATAGCAGTGCTTTTCAGCGTGCTCTTAACGTATAGAAAACGTACCCATAACGTATTCGACGTGTGCCAGCGTTTTAGACAAATTTTTCATAAATCGGCATACGCTGGCTAAATCGTCAAGGTGTGACAGCGGCTTAAGGGACATACCACGAGCAATGCAAAAGAGCTACTACCGTCTATCTATTATGTACACACTTAACAGTTCTACTTACGGACATGGCGCCACAACGTTCATTCAAAAGAAACAAAGAAAAACCCCAGGAAAGACGAGGGGTAGACTGGACCTCTTGGGTCTTTATTTCACGGAGCTGTGATGACCACAGAAGCTCCGTGATGCCGGGCTGGTTACCTTCACCTTCGAGGTGCCTTGCTGGGGCGACCCGCGACGTCCCGTCCTCACGGCAGCTGTCGTGACCGCGGTCCGGCCCAAGCCTCGTTTGACGGCCTGGTGATTCGGGCCCAGCCGGCAGCGCCTCAGAGGAATGAACGGGTCTTTTGCTCTTTCAGAGTTGATGCTCTCTTTAAGAGCCCGTCCGTCGCCCAGCGCTGCTCGGACTGTCCCGAAGCCCGATCACCTCGGACCGTTCGATGCTGGCTGGCGACCTCTCTCCGGTTCTCCCTACGTCCCACACACGAACGTGCAGTTCTGCGTGGCAGGCTGGCCTGGCTGTACTCCCAGCTCCGTCTCCTCAGCGAACCCGGACCTCCACTGCCCTTCACTGGACTCGAACTTTGCTCTTCACAACACTCCAAACCCCGACCGATTCGACCGCGAGTTTGGCGCTCTGCGCGCTTTTTTATAGGGTTCGTGAGGCGAGGTTTGATCTCCGCTCTTTCCCCTCTTACCCCCACTGGCTCCGCCCCTCTTGATCTTCTGATCCGAATTCCGAGGCGAAGCTTGGAGCGAGCGGACGTGGCGTAGAAAATCCCGTCGCTGGCACCCACAAAGGAAATAGCGCGTTCGTGGAGATCACGCCACTGCCAACTAGAAGAACCCCCTCCGTCTTTTGGCAGCGATCTCCCGGTGCTCGCTGGCTGGACGCAAAAGGCGGCGTTTGCGAGTGAAGGTGAAGCGATGGTGTTTGTTGTTGTTATCGGGGAGATGCGTTTAGGAGATGTGGCTGTGGTTGGCATTGTGGAGAAGGTGGTGGTTGTGGTTGAAATGCGGTTGGCGTTGTGGAGAAGGTGGTTGTTGTAGAGCGGTTGGTCAGAGCGATGTTGGTGGTGGAGGTGGTTGTTGTGAAGCGGTTGGTCAGAGCGATGTTGG
>JAXMNL010001462.1:493-14368 GCA_035128595.1 Eptatretus atami
AAATCCTGCGTTTGTGTTGATTCAAATAACTTCCTCTGAACGTTCGTCAAATTTCACCATACTTTGAAAATAGATCACAAAATCAAGGAAATCCCTTATAAATTTCACTTGTTTCCCTCGTGTTGTCCATGACAGGAAATCCAAGCTTGAGAGAACTTGCAATCTAATCAACCTTTTACCTGGTTCTCAAAGTGCTTTTGTCCTTTCTGAAAGCTTCACGACACTATCCCGTTTCTTCGTCCTTGAAGCACTGTTCATGTTGTCGCGTGTGTTCTATGCCAGGTTGAATTCAGCCATTGAGACGGTAAGGGTACTTGTAATTGTTTTCGACCAGCCTGCCGGTGGCACCCCGGGCCTGAAAGAAGAGGATTGTTCACCTGCGAAGTCGTTGAGTCTGCCAAAATTCATCGGGTGGGTCATCTCGATGAACTCCCCAGGCCAGGTTGTTGTGAGCTTGGCGGGTGCGTGCAGGACATATTTGCTCGTCTCACTTTGCATGGGTTGGAGAAAGATGGGGTCGGGAATCTGTCCACATAGGTGGAGGAGTCACCAACGGTCATGTCACCCAATAGTCGAATTGACAGTCGTGCGCACCACTCAATCTGAACAACTAAACATTCTGAAATCGTTAAACTGACACGCCACTTTATGACCCACCGCTATTATGCCCATCCACCCTATATCCATCCACCCCGTTATGTCACATTCATTGCCATTATCCACGGCTGGTTGAATTAATTATTTCAAAAGGACAGATCCAGTGCATTCGAAATCAGATCTTGCTTTTGCTAGAAAACATCCTTGAAGGCATGATTGTAAGGTGGAGTCAAAAGCAATTGTTTAAATGGCTGATTGGATCTCATGATGAACTGGGAAGAAAGCACCACAAATCCTTCCCTGAATTTTTGATACTCCATTCATTTGCTTAACCTTGACATGATGCCGTCCGAGATTGTTGGCATATCAGGACATTCTTGCAGGGCTTTTGAAGGTTTCACCGGTCATATGTGGCACCTCATCAAAACCCAGTGATCCTCATATACTTGGGAAAGCCGTCTTCAACCCACTCAGACAAATTATTTTGAACTTTCTTTGCAAGAAATATCCATCGTTTCACCGACAATAACTGAGAGTACCAAACAGGACTGAATGTGATCCAACAAAGTACAAGACCATCTATGTTACGTCCGGTTCACAATCTCGGGTGACATGCAGTTGTTTTGATGATCGAGTCGTCCATTTTCCCGAATGTCTTTCCCAGTCTCAGTTTAATTAGCTTGGAACAAATAGCTTTAAGCATATCATGAGTCATGACACTTGGGGATGGCCCCTGCCTGACCTGAACGTAATTGAGCATTGAATTGGCAATGACTACAGAACAAGACTCCTTTCTTGTGCCTTAACTGGTCTCCTCCAAGCTTCAAGAAGCTGCAAATCGTATCCCAGTCCACCCAAAGTTTCAGGTTTGGAATTTGTGTGAAGGTCTTTTGAGTTTTTCCTAAAAAAAGTAATAAATTGAACTCATCTTCTGTTGCCTGTAGAAAACAAAGCAACCTGTTTATTCCTCATCCAAACAGTCAGCCACCACATGGTTTCTCTCTCACTCGAAGCGCAATGTAAGTGGCCATCTACATACTACGTACGCGTTGGGTGTTGTGAGACTGAATTGAAGAAATATTAACTTCCGTAAAGAAAGAGGAGGAGGAGTAGAGAAGAAAGAAAAGGAGGGTTAGAGGACCTGTTTGGAATTTGGAGGACAGGAATTTTTATAAGGTTGAAAGTAGGTGTATATGAGCAAGTCTAACTGTGCTGCCACTCCTCCCCCAAGTGAATTATGTTGAATTTACGGAAGTGCAGTTTGATGGGCCAGATGGCCTCTTCTCGGGTAGTCCAATTGTTCCTTGTGAATCCATGAGAGAGCGAGTGAGGAGAGCGAAGACTGAGGTAAGGTGGAGTTAGTTTGCGATCTGAACTTGGTGTGAAAGGGTGCACATGGAAAAAATAAAATAATGTACCCTCAACTGCACAACTCAGTCCATCAAGAGGTGGCGTTCCGAAAAATCCAACAATGTTGGCATTAAATATATTCTCCCTTAACGACGGGAAAAAATAATGTTAATGGAGATAGATTTTATAATCAACCAGGAACGAACGTAACCAGTTGGTTTCCCGTTGTGACAGCGGTCAATGAAAAAAATCATTCAGAAAAAACGGAATAGTTCCAGCGAACTCTACCGTCGAGGTTGTTTGCATTGATTAAATACTCCCCGAAGAGGACTTGACTGAAGTCGGGAATGATTGCTTACATAAATTTTCGTTGCCAAGATTTTAACGAAACATGAACGCAAACGTCGTTGAATCGTAGGAATGGGGCCGAAAATTTTTGCCTGATCGTGTTTCCGTATTTGGCTTATTTCCGGAACATTGCATACATACTCACAGACCATACATTCAAGATGAGAAGTTTTCGGTTAATACATGGATTGCGTGTGTTGCGAACTCTCATTTGGATAAAAAAATGTACCTTGACTAAAAAAAAAAACTGCAACTACGGGCTCGTCCGGGATTCGAACCCAGGACCTCTCGCACCCAAGCGAGATCATACCCCTAGAAACCAACGAGCCACACTGACAAACAAAGTTAAGATTTTTTAACAGAAATTTAAAAAATATAGTGATTTGGTTATGTTTGAGGGAAAGGAACACAGATGGACACACAACATTTCCTTCAGTTTTGGACTTGAAGAGGTCCGAAGTACCCACTTTGATCGAACCGATCCCATTCATAACATACGAATCGGGGGGGGGGGGGTCACACACCCTTTTTGCCCCCAGGGTACTGGGTTGGGAGCACACCCTTTTTGTCGCTGGGTCCTGGGGCGTCCCACCCCCTATTACACCCTGGATGGGTCCTGTGGGGTTTCACCCCATTTTTGCCCAGAGGTCCTGTGTGAGGGGGTCACACCCCATTTTGCCCCTTCGTGGGCTGGGGTCACCCTCCCTTTATTACCCCGGTGTCTTTCGGAGGGGTCAGCACCCCCTTTTCCCCCAGCGGTACCTGTGGTGTACACCCCCATTTTTGCCCCCGGTGTCCGTGTGGCTAGGGGTCACACCCTTTTCTCCACAAACGCGGACCCTTGGGAATGGGGTCACCCCCTTTTTTCGCCCCGGAGTATCTGGGGGGGCGACGTCAACTCCGATTAATTGCCAATATGTGCTCTGTGGGTTTGCAAAACAAGACGGTCAAGACGAACAGTGAAAACGTTTATCACAAACCCATTTTACCCTGTCTCCAGGAGCAACACAAACTATAGATTGTGAAAATCATTCCATACAGGAACTTTCTGTTTGTTAACAACTAATAAATTCAACTAATTATTTCCCCAAAACAGCGTCCCGGCACTCACTGTATGACCTCTGACAAGTTTGACGAAGATCCGATCGGCCATTCTGAAGAATCATTCCGTACATACACACGCCCAGTATCACAGGACAGAGACAGCACAGACAGTACAGAACACGCCTTTACTAGTCGAGATAATCTTAAGTGTATCACTTGTTAAATTCTCCTAGGAAGCAATCAAATGTACTGTGCATAACAGGGCTTCAACACAGGGAGGCTATCTGATCAATCACAACATTGTGCAATGGTTGCCAACCCATGGTTGTAATCGATGCTCTCTCTTTCCTTTCTGTTAATACTGAGCATCGCAAATGAAAAAAAACGACCATTTTCAAAAATATTAGTACTATGACTCAGCCCGTGTTTGCTCACTCACGACCTAAAGATCATCGAGACCCATTCCTGCACAATTCATGACACTCAGCTAGTTGCAAAACACCGTAACAGTGAATCGAACTGACCAATCTTCTGGAAGTCCGTAGATCAGAGCGCCTTCTCACTTAGGCAGACACGACCCATAAAACCGAACCAGCGAACAACCCAGAAATCATTTCTTCGATCTGCAATGTCCACGGCCAACAATCACCAATCTCCTCGTGTTATCTTGATAATTTTAATTCTATTTTTATTTTCAACTCTGATTAGTGTGAAAACATGTTTAAAATGTTTCACCTTCACCTCACACCTGTCCGGTTATGCAATGAAACACTGGAACGTTCGTATGACGACCCAATGAACCCACAACCCTTTTAAACAATCCTGGCCTCATCTGTCACCATAGACTAACAAAGCTGCGATCGTTTTTCACCACCATACAGTTCATTACAAAACCGAACGATGCACAGATCTCTCTCACATTCGTGGAAAATCCTGGGGTTTAGTGTAACTTAATAAACACCTGAACGTCATTCAAAGGTTCACCAACTTGAAATAATATCACAAAATCAAAAGGAAATTCCCTCTAAATATTCACTGCGTTGCCCTGGTGTCATGAACAGGGAAAATCCAAGCTTTGAGAGGAACTTGGCACATCGAATCAAGCCTTAACCAGGTCTTCAAAGGTGCTTTTGTCCTTTCTGAAAGCTTCACTGCACACGATTCCCTGTTTCTTCTCTCCGTTTGAAGCAACCGTGTTCATGTTGTCTGTGCATGGTCTTTCAGGTTATGTTACATGTCAGCCATAGAGACTGTATAACCCCCACTTGTTAATTGTTTACCTAGAACCGGGTACACCCGGTCCTGAAAGAAGAGGGGATCTGTTCCGACTTGCAAAAGTCTGTGAGGTCTCAAAATATCGGATGGGGTCATCTCAATGAACCGCACGCCAGATTGCTTGTCTGAGCTGAGGGGTTGCGTGCAGACATGTCGTCCTCACTTGCCGAATGGGTTGGAGAAAAGATGGAGGGTCGGTCTGTCCCATAGGTGGAGGAGTCACCACGAGTCATAGCACCAACGTATGTCGAATGACACAGTCGTTTGCCGCTAGATAACGCATTCTGAACAACTTAAACATTCTTTGAATATCGTAAACTGAACACGCCCTATCCCATCTATTCAAGCCCACACGCTTTATTATGCCCAGTCCACCCATTATTATCAATGCACCACGTTATGTCACATCATTGCCACTTATCCACAGTTATGGTGATATTATTAATCCAAAGACGAGATCCAGAGTGCATCTCGAACTCAGCATCTTGCTATTTTTCGAAGAAACTATCTTGAGGCTACTGACTTATAAGGTGAGTCAACTAATCGTTTTAAATGGGCTGAGTTGATCATCATGATGAACTTGGGTTAGGCAACACCACAAAATTCTTCCTGAATTTTGATACTCCATCATTTGCTTGACCTGACATATGATCCAGTCCAAGATTGTGCATAATCAGGACATCTTGCAGGGCTCTTTTGCTGAGCGTTTCACCGGTCATATTGTGCACCTCATTCAACATCCCAGTATTCCTCACTATATTGGCCAAGCTTCATCACCACCTCAGAACAGAATATTGAACTGTCTTTGCAGCGAAATAGCAAATCGTTTCACCGACAATACTGAATAACCAACAGACTGAATGTGGATCCACAAGTACATGAGCCATCTATGTTATCGGCTCGGTCACAATCTCGGGTGCATGCAGTGTTTTGGATGATTGAGTCGTCCATTTCCCGCAATGTCTTTCCCAGCTTTCATTTTAATTTAGCTGGAAAAAATAAGGGCTTTCAGCATCCATCATGAGTCATGACATCTTGGAGTGCCCTACCTGAACATATTGTTGCGAATTCGCGCCCGCCGGCGTGCGGAGGCCACGTAACTCGAATCGCGGCACGCGCCCACCGGAACGGACAATTCAGTCGTGACCCTCTCGGACCAACGCCGGGAGCTAGATCACGGGTGGGGGTTAACCTCACACGATCTGCCAATTGCCCACCCGCGCAGATCGGCGGTGCTCGCCAAATTAAAGATTTCTACCTAATATGCGCGAGATGGTCGACCGGGCGATCGTACCCACGCCACAGGGCCGACTTCGGATAACGGAACGCTTAAGCGGGGCCGTCCGTGCTACAGTGATAACGAGCGGTGTTATCGTCGGCCCTCGACGGTTTCCGATTACTTACCGGGATGTTGCACCACTACGAACCCTTACGTGAAGGCAGGATGGAGATTCAATTCGAGAAAAGACGGAAGCAAAAAAGAAAACAGTTCACACAATGCACATTTATTCCCGGCACACGAAAGCACGTATATAACAGCCATACAGTCAAAATGCACATAAAGTCAACCAAAACAATAAAGCATACAACGAGCAGACGTTTAATTTCCCACTACCGCACACACGGCAACACTTATACAGTATTTACTTCACATGGTACGGCGCCAACCACATTTACACAAAAGCAAACGAAAGAAGCCACCCTCACAGACAAGGAGGCAGAAGGCCCGTTAGGCAAATGTGCGCAGGACCTAGAGGAGCGCCAGTACTGCAGACCGGGTGGGTCTTACCTGCGTCACTAGTGACGCGTTGGCGGCCAGCGCAAATGTGAGCGCGACGGCGCTTGCCAGACTCCGTCTACCTTGGCGGGTTTCGTTGCACCCCAGTGGGGTGGAGGTGGAACGTGCCCCCCTTTTGCACTATTCAGCGCGGGGGAAAGGAGATTGTTGATGCCCTGGGAGGGATAGAGCAGCAATACCTTGGTCCCGCGCGAGACGACAGCGATCCCACACCGCCAACCCTCGCCGCTCCGAACCGCCTCGACCGAGCTCCTTGCCTGCAGATTCCACCGCTCCTTCACTCGCCCGACTCTCTCTGCAACTCTTCTCCGTTCCACACTCTGCCTCACCCGCCCTCTCGATGACACTCTCCTTGACCCGACTCCCTTCAGTTCCACACTGCTCCTCACCCGATGACTGACCCGACTCTCCTCACCCGACTTGACTCTGCCACTGTTCTCCGTTCCACATCTCCTCACCCGGACTCGACCTCAATTCGCCTTCGCTCGCCTTTTTATAGCGGGCAGGAGCAGCCAATATGCAATATTTTTAGGATCAGAACGGATTGAGGCGGGGCCACGCCGCCCCCCCCCGCGTCACCATTAAGTCGGGCAAAAAATGGGCGGTGAACCTCTCCTTGATCCTAAAATTATTGCCATATACGGACTTCACATACACACGCTTGGAGGGCGGTGCCGAGCCGCCCCGCGCTCGCTAATTGGACGGGGAGAAGTGGGCGTGTAAGCGCGTTCTGATCGAGTTTCCCCTCGGAAAGGCCGCCATTTGCGCATCGCGGCTCGGTGCGATTCAGGCCACCCCAATGCCGCAACGGCCCGAGACAGCCCGACGCTTCAGTTTCACAGTTGGTGCGGAATTGCCGGTAGAAGAGAAAGGTGACGTGGTGGAGGTGTTTTCGGTGGGGTTTGATGTTATGGTGCGTTTTTGGAATGGCGGTGATGCATGATGTGGAGCGTCGATGGTTGCCGGTGATCTGGTGTTGTGTGATGGCGTTGCAGACGTGGTTGGTTCAAAATAAAGATAGAACAGAAAAAAGGGGCTAACTCAAGCGTCGCAGCCCTCGGAATGAATCACATAAATTCCCCTCTATACAACGGGTTTGCTAACTACACATGTACCCTATCAAATATCTCACACTGCGGCCCTTTATGGTGTAAGGCGAATTTCCACAGCCGTAACAATATATTGTATGCATTGAAATCTGATATGACTTACAAGACAATGAGCTCCTTTCTGCTGTTAACTGGTCTTCCTCCAAGCTTCATGAAGCTGACATCTATCCCATCCTCCCAAAGTTTTTAGGTTTGGAAGTTGTGTAGTGAAGTCTTTTTTGCGTTTTTCCAAAAATTATTAAATTGACTACTCTTCTGTTGCTGTTACAACAAAGCAACCGTTTTATTCCTTCATCTCACACAGTCAGCCACACAGTTCTCTCTCACCTCAAAGCTGCATTAATGGCCATCTACTGACTACGTACGCGTGGGGTTGTGAGACCCATGAAATTGAAGAAATAGAAACTCTGTTAAAGAAAGAGGAGGGAGGAGGAGGAAGACGAGAAAAGTTGGGTAGAGGAGTCTGTTTGAATTTGAGACAGGGAATTTATAAGGTTGGAAGATGTGTCTGGGCTCGTCTAATGTTCTAGCAGCTCCTCCTCGATGGAGGGTAAGACTGAGGCGTAAGGGCAGTTAAGTTTCATCTGAATTGGTGTAAAAGGTGTGCAACCATGAGAAAAATAAATAATGTACCCTCAACTAGCCACAAGTCCCAGTCCATCAAGAGGTGGCGTCCGAAAATCCCAACAATGTTTGGATAATATATTCTCCCTTATCGACGGTGAAAAATAATTGTAATTGGAGGATAGATTTTATAATCAACCAGACGAACCTGTGACCAGTTGAGTTTCCCATTTGTTGGGACAGCGCGTCGATGAAAAAAATCATTTCAAGACCAAAAAATGAAGATAGCTCCGAGCGAACTCTACCGCCTGAGATTGTTTGCATCGATAAATACTCCCAAGAGGACGTTGACTGGAATCGGGAATTGATTGTTACATAATATTTTTCGTTGCCAGAGTTTTAACGAAAAACATATACTGCAACACCGCCGTTGAATCGTGAGAATTGGGCCGAAAATTATTTGCCTGATCGTTCCGTTTGCTTTATTTTGGGAACTTCATACATACGCACATACCATACTATCCCAAGATGAGGTTGGTAACACATGGATTGCGTGTGTTGCGGAACTGTCATTTGGATAAAAAAATGTACCTTTGATTAAAAAAAAAACTAACTTTGGGCTCGTCCGGGATTCGAACCCGGGACCTCTCGCACCCTAAGCGAGAATCATACCCCTGAAGACCAAACGAGCCACACTGACAAACACAGTAAGATTTTTAACAGAAATATCAATTTATAGTGATTTTGGTGATGTTTGAGGAACGGGACACAGATGGACAACGAACATGTCCTTCAGTTTTTTGTCCTTGAAGAGGTTCCAAGTACCACTTTGATCAAAACCGATCCCATTAAATAACAGACAATCGGGGGGGGGCGGGCGGCGGGTCTACAAAAGTCCTGCGCGCGGGGTCACACCCCCTTTTTTGCCCCCAGGCGGCTACTGGGTGGGATCAAATCCCTGTTTTGGTCCCCTGGGTTCCCTGGGGGGTTCACACCCTCTTTCTTCACCCCCTGAGGGGTCCTGTGGGTTTCACCCCATTTTTTGTCCGCGGGCGTCCTTGGAGGGGGCACACCCATATTGCCCTCGGGGGACCTGGGGTCGTCACACCCTTTTGCCCCCTGGCTACTGTGTGGTGATCACGCCCCTTTTTTCCCCCTGCGTCCTGGGGGTCACACCCCCTTTTTTGCCCCCTTGCGTCCTGGGGAGTTCACCACCCCCCTTTTTGCCCCTTCGTCCTGTTGCCGGTGTGCGAGCGAGTCCAGTTCTTTCGCCACTGGCGCTGTGGGGGGTCACACCCCCTTTTTGCTCCGGCGAGACATGGGGGTCTCACCACATTTTGCCCGCAGGGGGTACTGGGGGGTCACACCTTGTTGCGCCCTGGGGGTTTTGGGGGTCACACCCCCTTTCTGCCCTCAGGGGTCCTGGCGGGATCACACCCCCTTTTTCACCCCCAGGTAAGGGGGCGATCACACACCCTTTTTGCCCCCAGGTCCTGTGGGCGGGTCACACCCCCTTTTTGCCCTGGGATCCTGGGAGGTCAACCCCCTTTTTACCCCCAATTGTCCTGGGGTCAAACCCGCCTTTTCACAACGAGGGTCCAGTGGTGGTCACACCCCAGTTTTTGCCCCCGGGTTCCTGCGGGAGGTGGGGTCACACTCCCTTTTTGCCTCTCGCCGGACCGGGCGGGTCACATCCCCTTTCTTGCCCCCAGGGGTACTGGTGGGGGTCAACCCCTTTTGTTCCCCTGGGGTCTGGCGTCCACCCTTTTTTTAACCCCGTGTCCTGTGGGAGGGGGGTCACACCCCCTTTTATCGCCCCCAATTCCTGGGGGGCACACCCCCTTTTTGACAATCAAGGCTCTGTGGGTTTTCAAAACAAGACGGGTCAAGACGGAGAGCAGTGAACATCACATTTTACCCCTGTCTCCAGGGCAACCAAACATAATTGAAAATCATTCCAAACAGGAAACTTTCTGTTTGTAACAAACGTCATTAAATTCAACTTATTTATCCCCCAAAACACTCCCCGGCACTCACTGTGAACCTCTTGAAAGTTTGACGAAGATTCCGATCGGCATTTCTGAGAATCATTGCGTACATACGACACGCAGACACAGAGACAGACAACATCTCTTTATATAGTCGAGATAACTCTTAATGTATCACTGGCTTTTAAATCGCTACATTTACAATTCAACATGAACTGGTCAAACAAGGAGCTTCAACACAGGAGAGCATCTGATCAATCAAACATATGTGCACATGGTTGCCGACCCATGGTGTTTGTGCCGTGCCTCTCCTTTCTGAATACTTGAGCATCGCCGCAATGAACCAAAACGGTCATATCAAAAAAAAATAGTACGTCATGACTAGCCGTGGTTCGTCACCACACGACGAACAAGAGCTCAGAGCGGACCCTCCATCCATGACACCACCAAGTGTGGTTCAAACAAAAACGACCGTGACAGGAACGAAACCTGCAAATCTTCTGATTCCGTTAGTCAGTTGCTTTCTATGGGCCACACGACCCTGCAACTTAACCACAAACAACCCAGAATATTCTCTTCATCTGCATGCACACGTCCAACATCACAATCTCCGTCGTGTTTATTGTAAATTTTAATTCTTATTTCTAATATTTCAACTGAATTGTAAAACATGTTTAAATGTTCACTCTTACTCGAACACCTGGCCGGATGAATGAAACACTGGAACGTTCGGAGACCCGATTGTGAACCCACAAGCCCTTATGTGGGGCGGATATGTAACATTTTTTGTGGATGTGCCACTTCTGGAAAAGGAGCATGAAACTTTGCCCATGGGTGGAAGGGGGGGGGGGGGGTTTGGTATGCTGATTTCAAAAATTGCGGGAACCACGATTCACTCCAGCGGTTCTCGCCCAAAAATTAAGAAATTCAAATGGCCACCGCAAAAAAACACATTTTGCCATAAAACGGCACCGAAGTAGCCGATTCCTTGATCATTGATTTCTATACCATGTTTTGAGAGTCAATGAATCCAATACACACATAGAGAAGACTCATAACCTACAGTCTTCATGCTGAAAATTTTAAAAGTGTTGCGTATAACACTAATTTTTCATGGGAAACGTTTCAGTTTAGTGATTGCACCTACCTTAATTCCTTTAATAATTGTGTTCATGCACTAGAGCAAAACCTGGTTAAGGCTTGAATTTAGCACATGTTGATGTTATTCATGCACCATTGTTCATATAAATGATAGGCAAATTGTGTTAATGTACATCCTCTACACAATGAATGTACATCTCTTCTCAAGGAATGTATATATCATACCAGCTTTAGAGACAGTGATATAGAGGCTTTCTTCAGGCATGAAAATCATGCCTGGGCCTCCATCATTGGCAGCGAATCGCATCATGCACCAATCAAGCAAATCAGACTTGAGGGAATGTTTGGAATCATTGATACCTCAAGCAGATCTGTTCAAAAGTGGATGGAAAAATTGTTGATGGCTTTGCCCTTGTGCAACATACTCGATCCGAAGAAGTCAAAGGCTTCATGTCAAAACTTCAAGACTACTCACAACTGTGTTCCCTGCCATATTTGAATGCATGCTCCAGGATGTTTTCGTTGGATGTAGTTGGGATGTATACAAGAGGACAGCCTCAATAGGCACAGACACGACCAGAGCCGTGGATCTGGAAACAATCTCCAGAGTTGCCAACAAACACAAAACATGCCTATCAACTGGAAGAAATTTCCTGCGTTGCGATTCGAACAAAGAGGGTCTGTTCAAACTCCGAGCATGCCCAATACGGAGTTTCAACCCCCGAACGGAAGCCCGTCATCTCTACACATGGCGAGCAAAAGTTTGTTTCATCACACCAGATCCAATCTCTCGAGACTTGTTCCTGCATTCACGAGAAGCGGACCACACGGCTCCTTTTATGCTCAATTCATTCAATCCACGGAGTTCACCAAAGCTGATTGATACATTGCTACGGATACCGGATGTGGGGTTATTGCATTGCTGTGGCAAGTGTCTAAGGAGTGTGAAATATGAGTGGCATTTGTTCATGGGTCTAAATTACGGTAATCCCTCGTCACTGATTTTCAGCTGAATGTAGGTTGATGATCATCTTGGGGTCTTCTCTGTTTATCATGCAATATCAGGATGTATACTTTCTGCCTTCTGGAATTGGAAAGAAAAATCTTGGGCAGTATGGCAAAAGTATGCCTCACTTACACCTACTTTCGTTATTTATTCTCGTGCTCCAAGCTCAGATATCCCAAAGACGATATGGACCAAATAGAAAGATATGTTGTTCTCTTGTTATCAGCGAACATCTGCACTTTCCATTGTGAATGAAGCCAGAAGCAGTTGTTCACTAACAACCGTAAGATGGAACATTCCTCCAACATTACATGCCCTAGAACAGCATGTGAAAGGGCTGTTTATCAGGCAGGCATATATTCTGGGCGACAGTCACTTGTAGAAAGCCCAAATGTTCCATCACCAGATATATGGCCTGGAAGAGAGAGTGAAAGATGATTCCCCAATGGAACTCCATGCTGGTCTCCTCTGTCAGAGGCAGCCAAAGGTTGTCAAGAACGGTTGAAATGTTGAGCAAAAAGGAATGCACTAAAGATGCACTTGTGTCAAAGGCAAATCTGCAAATGTACACAGTTGTGCTTCTGCTCGGACAGTGTAACATCAGATAAGAAGTAAATCTGGCCATGTTAATCAACAACAAAACAGTGACAAAGTGACTGATAGTTAGAGTAATCGACAACATTTTAAATGGACACATATGCTGTACCTTAGCACATGTTTTCCTAGTTTTTCCATCAATAGTTCCTGCAGTATTGAAGAAATACATATTCTAAAGAACTACAGTGTTGACCTGATCATTCATGGCTGAATGTACAGAGTGAAGCCTGGACTTGCGCGCAATAGTAAACCCCTGGTGTAATTATTGGAACTTTTCATGTCATTATTGTTGTGTAGCTCGTGTCCTTTAACTCAAACGAATGACACACAATTTTGATCCACTTAAACTCATTTTAAAAATTGTTATGGTTGCCAAGATGCAGGGTTGTTAAGAATGCACTCACTTTGCATGTTGACTGTTGCAGAAAATTGCGCTATGGCTTTTAAAAAACAAAAAATTACCAATAAAGATAACATGTTAAGAGTCTTCACATGTGTTTATTGGATTCCTTGACTCAAAAACAAGTATAGACATCAGATTTCAAGCAAATCGGGCTACTTAGAGCCGTTAATGGGAAAAAATGTGTTTTGCGGTGGCCATTTTGAATTTCTTAATTTTTGGCGGAGCCGCCTGAGTGACATCTGGTTCCCGCAATTTTGAAATCGGCATACCAAAAACCCCCCTTGGGCAAAGTTTCATGCTTCTTTCCAGAAGTGCACACTGATTTCACATATCCGCCCCCACTATTAAAAACAATCTGGCGCTCATCTTGTCACCATTGCAAAAAGCGGGTCTTGTTTCACACCAACACAGTTTCATGACAAACCGAACGTGACAGATCTCTCACATTTCTTTGTGAAAATCCTGGGTTTGCTGTAATGTAAACAACTTACCCTGAACGTCTTCATCCTTCAGCTTTGAGAGGAACTTGGCAATCGAATCAACCTTTATCTGGTTCTCTCAAAGGTGCTTTTGTCCCTTTGAGGGAATCTAGTGGAGGTTGGAGGTCAAGAGGAATCTAGAGGTCAAGGAATCTAGTGTATTGCAAATTTCCACAACCGTAACAATATATTGTTTGCATTGAATCTGGCATATGA